>JAAVUD010000087.1:0-49184 GCA_014898915.1 Fusarium chlamydosporum | reverse complement strand
GTGTGGGGGTGAGGAGGACCGGGTTTGACGAGACGGGGGAGGTGAAGGAGTTTGCGAGGCTTATGGAAGAGAAAGGATTGGGAGATTGGTGGAAGAGGGGGATGGGGTTCAAAGGGTGACGGTTGGTGAGAAGGTCTTGATGAAGGACGACGCGTCGAACGCGCGGCCTGAGAATTGTCGGAGGAACTTTTGGGGAAGGAGAGTAATGGTGAGTTTATTGGATGGCTTGGAGATGGTAACGTACTGATGTCTGTTTAGCTGGATTTGACTATGACATCTAGAAGTTGTTGCTTCGATCGTCAAATCAGCCTCGTCGGATTACGCCAGCAAGAGGTTGCGGGGTGCTATGCGTTCCATGTTCTACAACACGGCAACCCTTTTGTTCTATGGAATTGAGAGGCGGTCTGTCTAGCTGTTTGGGTATTTTCCATGGCGAAGTTTGTGTTAATATTTCACGGCGAGGCGTTGACACTCTGTGTTAAGAGGCTCTTTATGCTTAAATACACTTTCCCTATGAGTCATAACGTTATACTTCTATAATGGACCACATCTGGGCGTGTTTTGGTGGGCTTGATTGCAAATTTTAGGGCCATCGATCCCAAGATAGGCCTACGGGGCTTGAAAGGAGGATAGCTATACACAGCGTGTCAGGAGTGCTGAAAAGAACAATACCATCGCTGGGTGTTCCTGGAGATTGGTGGGATGTAAAACAATAAATGATACGGAAAGATCAAACGGGTATGTATAAAGCATATCAACGCTATAATAGGGTGCATTCGTCCGTTCATGCCGTCGCAATTTTGTTGTTCTTCCACAATTCGGGAGGATACACAACCAGACACTCCTTACACTCTCCACATCCCCTACAATCCGGTCCCCATTCACCAGAGTCAAGGTTGAGTTTCCAATCCGCGGGCCTCTTACCCGCCCAAGGACCAGTCTTGAGATCGAATCGATCAGGTCTGGCCGGGAAGTTCTTCCAGTAACCTCCGTCATCTCTGTTCATGAGGGTGCAGACGTGCACACCGGCCTTTTGTCCTGCTGCGACAGTCTCTTGGAAAGCGAGCTCTTTTAGCCCTGCGTCGATGGGCTTGCCGGACATTATTTCCCATTCGAGTTGCCCATGTCCCCTTTCAACGCTTTCGACGTAGATGACTTGAAGGTTCTCGTAAGCGCCGGACTCAATGAGCTTTGCGAGCAAAAGATCAAGGGATTTGGTCGGTATCTCTTCCTCCGAATCATCCATATAGCCAGCCGACATTCCACAAACGTACATTGCTTCGATGCTAGGTGAAAAGGCCTCTTCGATCCACAGATCCAGTTCCTCCGAATCAATTTTGCCTTCTGTGACCCAAGAACACTCCAATTCGATGTCCGATGATGCCACGGTAATCTGCTTCATGACCCAAGCGTCTCTAATTACCTCGGGATAATACAACGCGCACCTGTAGGCTCGCATTCCCTTGGAATTATAGATGATGAGTCGTTGTAGTTGTGGAGCTTCCTTGGTCAGATCGTGCATGAACGTGTCAACATTGTCAAGAGACTCCCCCTCCATGTCTAGGGCCCTGATGATGATGGTTTCCAGGTGTTTTGATGCACCGGCGATGCCAAAGTAAACGTTTGTCGAAAGGTTCGAAGCTCGGTCGAGAAAAATGGATTCAACACTCGAGGTGCCAGTGGGAAAGAAGTACGCTTCCTCAAAGTGAAAGTCAGCATCCTGTTCCTCTTCTTTGTCTTGGTAAAGGTCGCTGAAATAGATGTCCTTGATATGGGGAAGGTATAACAACTCCACAAAGTTGGAAACGTTTTGCATCCCTGACTCTTCCTCCTCTTCGTCATCATCGTCACCTCCCTCGCCTCTATGACAAGGCGAATCCGTCGAGATGCCGACTACTACGCTGCGTAGCGACTCAAAGCCCGGTGGCCATTGGCCATTGAGCTCTTGTCTGCTCCATCTGATAGCTTCGGTCATGCATTTAAGACTTTTCCAAGTATCATGCTTTCGCTTGACGAATCTTATGCTGTGAAGACGAGGGCATGAGACGATGAGGAGCAGTTTGAGGTATGCGTCGCATCCTGATTGGAGATCTTGTTGAACCTCCTCGATTTTATGTCTGAAGTAGTCCCACCAATCAATCCCTGATCGGATATATCTTTGAACTTCTCGTGTAACTAGTAACACTCTTGAGGGATCCTCAACAGCTAGTCCATATTCACCAGGTAGCTCTGGAGCCCAGGATCGCCAATCTTGCCAATTTTCGCGACTGCCCCATATCTCCAGCTCGCGAACGTGCCACCTCTCGATCTTGGCCGTGGTTGTATCTTTTAGTAGATCGATTATTGTCTCGGGGGATAAATCTGAAGTAATTCTGTACTTGTTGTACGCATTACGGTGTTGCTCAAGAAGAGGTTGACATTGACGGTGCAGGGTGGAACAAGTAAGAGCGAAGGCAAGGGTCGTTGAGGGGTGAGAGTAATCAATGATTTGGTAGAGGAGTTCTGTCGAGAGACGAAGCAACAGACAAGCTCCTTGTTCTCCCATTGTGCTGGCGACTAGCTCTCTAGACTTTGAATTTATTGAATGCCTTCTGTGAGGGAAAAATAATTATTCACGATACACAGTAGTATGGAGCTTTTTATCGAACAACGCCCAACAAACTACCTCGCTATTCGCCTTTAGGCTTCCAAGGGATGCCTACAAAAGGATCCACGATGCCAAGAAAATAAGGGTCCCCAGGACTACAATCAGGGTTCATGACCAGGCATTTTACATAACATTTGTTGGGTCCTGCTTTATGCGACTAAGCGCCGTATGTCCAATTTACTAGGTTATTATTCTGGTGAAAGGAAGCTTCCACAGATACAAGAGTAGTGATTCGCATATTTAGGTTCTCCCAATATCCAGGAATAGCGAACAGTTCAGTTGGAGGCTATAACAAGGTGATGAGCAAATAAGTTAACATAGTCTATTGGACATTGGATATTATACAAAAAAAGATCAACGCTCCGTCTATCCGTCATTCGTCAGTCAATCCAAATTCTCCTCTAAGTTCCATAGGATCATCCCAATCAAGCAGCAAACATAAAACCAGCAACACAGGCGGCAGCCGCAGCAGCAAACATGCTGATACCACGGGGGGCAGAAGCGTCATTGCCCGCCTTGGTGGGCAAAGGCATGGGAGTATAGCTAGGAAGAACAGTCTGCATATCGACAGTCTGAGTTGTACTAGCAGCAGTGAAAACGACAGTTCCGGCGTTGGAGCACTGAGGGCCCAGCTGTTCCAAGACCTCGTCAAGGTCATCCTGGCTGGCGCAGTTCTGGACGAACTTATTGAAGTCGTCTCCATTTTCCATCTCCCAGTTGGCGGCGGAGGTGTAGTAGCTCATCAAGGCCGAGGAGAGGGAGGAAGGAACCGTGAGATTACATTCGTCGGCCTGGGTAGCGCTAACGGCCCAGCTAGCAAGATCACCTCCAGGAGTAGGGATATTGCGCACAATAGAAGTGGCCGAGCTGCGGCAGTCATCATTGGAGTCGCGGGCAAAAAGGGCGTTGAGATTGCGCTTGTTGGGGCTGAAGTTGGGAACGTGTTCAGCGACACGAAGAGTCTCGAAGATGTGAACAACATCGACGTGCTGGACATCGCCAGCAAAGGCGCCTGTGGCCGCGGCAGCAGCGAGAACGGGAAGGTACTTGGTCTGCATGTTGAAGAGTAGATGTAGATATATGTGAATAAATTTGTAGGTGAAGTTGTGATTCGTGTCTAAGAGATGATGATGTTGTAATGCTATAGCAATGATGAGGACCTCAAGCAGGAATGCAAGGCCTACTTATACCATACGAGATCAAATGCTCGCGATAGGCACGAGAACATAGTACAGTCACTACAAACGTACTGTCTCATGGAATCCGATCCTTTCGTGTCTCAAGGCATTCAGCCCACCACGATAGTTACTCTAGAACAACTTAGTGCCCAGCCAAGACGAAAGAAATGGCACGAGGCACAGCGAAACGAAAATGCCCATTGAGGTAGCCAATGAAGATCTCTTCCATTGGGAGAAGCCTAAAGAGAACCTGGGGTACCCTTGTATCTTGTAGCAAGGCTGAGCGGAGCGGAGTCGGAGGATCGCACCGAACAAGGGAAGTTGTCTTTCTAATTAGCTAGAGAAGTCTCGATCTTCAGGGACTGGACTGATGAGTTGGCTCGATTAAGTTGAAAGAAACCTGTATTTGGCTGTTTAAATCCTCCAGCTAGCTTAGGTAGGACAAGATGATCTCTAGGTACCTACCTATGTATAGGTAGGTATCCATGGATGAATCCTATGGAGTGGAGTGTTGTAGCTGCCTTGTAAGGCTCTAGTAACGTTCTAAGCTTAATTTTAGCCAATGACTTGGAGCGGGGACCTGCAACTTCACCTACACAGCCAGGGACCCTTCAGGCGGTGACATCTAAATAACTAATGCTGGCCGTTTCCCTTGTAGGAAGGGGCGGAGCTGTTAAGTCGTTCCACTTCCGTCGTTAAGATAAGATAAGCTAATTGGTACCGTAATTCCAGTATAGATCTGCTCATAGAGGATTCAAATCCATGTGTCTGTGATCAACTATATGACTTCATTTCCAAGGCGCGAGGGTCCAGCTAGGGGTTTCGTATTAAATGAGCAGGGCAAATCGAGCTAGGCATTAGATGATCACCGGAAATCGTCGGGTTTGAATACCGGCAGTTGATTGCAAGGCACTTTTGGCAAACAACCTCTTATTCCAGCGTTGCAAGATATATCACTATCAAGGAATTCCGGTATAAATCATGCCTATTATATTCCAACATCGACAAAAGACATCGAGATCCGATGATTCGCCAAGGAGGTCTATACCAATTCATGCCGATTTACAGTATGGGAACGAGTCGAAATTTTAGATTGGCCGAGGCTAATATGGAATAGGCCGATCTCTATAGTAATACTTGAAATCAGAAGAAATAAGCTCGTAGTGTGATGCATACCGATGCCGTATTGTAGTTCCGGCGCATCGAAAGGTACCTATATTTGGCGAAAGAATCAAGTGGATGAAGAACAGACTCATACTGCATAGGGTTATTTCACAGTGTTATATCAGGGGTTCACCCTTAGTTATAGAGACTTAAATGTTGCATTCTTATTGAGAAAACAACCGCTGCAAGAGGCGGCTATATTATCATGAGAACATGGTGGGTAATTTACACGTTGGTTTTGCCCGTAAGCTTCTCTGAGGGCATAGCTAAAGGCTATGTTATTGCTTCAGTTAACAGCTGGAGACGGGAGCCTTGTATGCCGCAACCTTCACCAAGATCATCAAAAATGATGCCAAACAGAACCTCCCATTTCTCAAATTCCCTGACTTTGTCGAAACTAGAACCAAGTCAGAGGGCTAATCTTTGACATCTGCTCCCAGCTTTGCGCCCTCATCCGGCGGGGACCACTTCGTCCAGACTAGGCACAATTGGCCGAGTTAGGGTCGGACCTGGCTATGAGTTAACAACATTACCCAACAACAAAGCAAGGGATACGGTTCCATTACGTGAACTGAAGGGTTCCAAGAAGGTACTTCGGATCATCAGACTTATAGAAATCCACCAAAGGGCCTTGACCACCACGTGAGCAGCCATTGATCTCATTGTGAAAGTACTTAGTACAGTCCTCAGATCCAAGTTTAAGGCGATCGCCTGTCAATATATTATGCTGCGCAATAATGGTGAAATCAGCCTTTTTGAGTGAGCTTAGGTTGGCGCATTTGTATTTTACGTCGGCACGCTCGTATTCAATGTTGAAAGTGCCGTCCTCGCAAAGTCTTTGGGCCGCTGCAAGGGCCGTGAAGCGGTCTTCACCCCATTCATCGCCATGCGTGAAGCACCCGGCCGAAACAAGCGAGGCTGTACTAGCGACTAGAATTGCGACGAAACGCATTATTCAAAAGTGCGATGTGTAACAAGCTGGTAGTAAAAAGACCGATGATTTGTTAGAATCAAGAGAATGACAGTGGGTTGTCAGAATGAGGATGGTGTGAATGTGCAATTTGCATGAAGAAGGGTCTCGGAGCACTATGTTTTATAGCTGTCACTGACAGACTACGCTGCTGATAGCTGTGTCTGGTATGATAGTAAAAGCAATTACTGATCAACTTGATATCCAGGACTTGGTGTACATATTGCGCCCTGTAGGATTGGTCTAATGCGAAAATCTATACCTACCTAGGTGGTCGCATGTCTATAGGCTCTCTTAGGACAGCCTGGCGTGACCTTGTTCTCAGTGGCCTGAATAAGTGCACAATACGAGGATGTAGTCTAGCTGATAAGCCAGTTTGAATACCTAGCCACTTAGCACTCGGGTTTCCTTGCAAGCATTCGAATCCGCGTGTGGATAATGTAAGCTTATTCTCTATAGAAAAACAATTGCTCTTTATATACGAATCCTATAGCTGATACCTTGTATCAGCAGATAGTAAATGCATAGTATAAGCATGTAGCTGATAGGTCAGTTCAGATACTTAGTCACCAAGTACTTGAGTTACTTGCAAGCATTTAAATCCATGTAAGCTTACTCTCTGAGGCGCAGACAACTTCAGGATTGAGACACATCAATTCTCACACACTTATACGTAGACTCAAACCACTTTTCAATTAAATGTTTAGTAAACACCGACGATCAATAGGCCCCATCGCTATGTAAGTGTTGATCCTTAGTTTTCAGAGTCTCAATAAGGATTGATCTGATGTAAGTGAAGTCATACCATAGCCTCAGCTTCTTAAAATTGGTCAGATTATCGGAAAGCACGGCATGTTTGAAGACAAAAGTCCCAATAGACGGAGGTCGAAAGCTGGGCTATCTCATTTAAATAAATACAACACAAAGCCGATATTTGTTATACCACATTACAACCAGTTCTTTCTTCCTTGACTTGATTCATCCATATCTCCTCCCTTGAATACCTCAATATGCGTTTCTCTGTTATTCTCCTTGAGCTATCTACGGCATCGCTAGTAACTGCAGGCTGCTTTTCCCACGGAGATGAGTGGGGTGCAGAAGTACCTATAGCTCGAGAAGCTCTCAAGAAGTTCTGCAATGAAGGCCAATTGAGCGGCCCCTTCACGCACAACCAGTTCAAACTTGCCTGTGTCAATCTCAGTTCGGTCAAGAGGGCAGACTTCCGAGTTCAAGCTGGCCCTCTGGACGAACTAAGTGCCGATAGTATCACTCTTAAACCGGAAGAATGCATCAAGGTGCTCGAATACGAGATCGGGGGCTGTAGTATGGGTGGCTCATCCACCTATCATTACGATGGAGTCGGGGATTTTACATTTGTGTAAGTAAGCTTGTTGACTGCAACCGGTCTATTGAGTTTGATGAAAGGGCAAATGCTAACAAATCATTACACAGATCGGACCCGAATTCTGGAAACTGTGCGTCTAATTAAGTTAGTTGCTAGCTTTATAAGCTTCTTGCCATTGTTGGGTTCTGTGGAGGCCGATGCTGCGTGCTGCATCCAAGGACTAGGCTAGGATACTTTATTATACCAGACCGGTGGGAAGAAATCGATATTTGGGCAGTAAAGTGCGATGGACTCTCGGAGAAGGAGTTCTCCAGGCTCAGTGGTTGGTTTAACATAGTCAACTCGATCTCTGAACCACCACTCGAAGGATTGGGGTCAGAACTCTCCGGAAGCCCGTATGCTACCATCATGAGGACTTGAATTAGACAAAGCCGACGAGGGATCAACGGTATCGGCTAGTTGTATAGAACTTGACTTATATGAAGAAACTTGTGTGTTTTATGCGATCTTGATTCCTTTATGTAAAATGAAGTGCCATATAGCGGTCCCGTGTTTTGTCTGGCAGGGACTAATTCCCTAGCAGCACAAGGCATATACCTGTTGCAGATCTCCACTGCTATCTTCTTTCACTTCTCTCTGCGTAGTGCGTAAGATATTCCACCTACACTGGCGATTCGATGTATTTTCGTTGCAAGAATATTCAACTGGTCGTATATAATCAGGATGGAGGGTTACGCGGGTACAAATTAATATTCGTTCGTGATCCACCCAATGATGTGAGCTCAGTCTGTGAGGCAATGGCTACAGCAGCCTCGTTGCTGGAGATCTTCGGAAATCGGTAGGCTACCGTTGTGATTACCATAATTAATACTCATTAGAGAGTCATCTGGCTTCGAAAATACCCGAGTTAACAGTAGAAGCAAAATTACAAGGACAAGGAGAGTAATCGAGTCCAAATTCAATTGATGATCAGCCGTGTGCTTCTATATCCTGTTTCGGAGTATGCCTCGAGATAATGCCCATAATACCCATAGCCGCAGCTCGTACAGCAAAGGGCAAGATATATGCCAGTTCAACAGGGGTTTAGACTAGCGGAATCAATGTCATTATCGAAATCAAAGCAAATCTAACACACACAAGTACTGCAGCCGACCACCACCATATCCCCTTCCTTAGGACTGCAAATCTATAGATAATCGTGATAATCTACACTGTGATCTCAGAGCGTGCAACAATTACCTTACCGACTTTATCTGGCCTAGAATATATTGGAATTTTTGAAGAAAGATTAGAGGCGACACTGCATATTGGATTGTGGCGGTCAACCCTTTGTTTCGACAAAACTCACAGCCTTATTTTCTCTTTCAGCGAATGAAGAATGACTTTTCTTTTTCTAGGACTAGGAAATGCCAAATCGAGACCGCTTATTGGTCTCACCTGCAGCCACCAACAGCTTTTTTGCAAGGTTTATAGAAAACGAAATCGACACCTCAATTATGGGTGAGAAAAAAAGTCACGATTGCGAAATCTTTTCACATAAATCATGGCCGATTGTACGACCGACTCGAGTTTATTTCACCCTTTTTTATCATGGATTATATGCTGGCTTCATTCTAGTCTTTTGTTTCTCGTTTTCTGAGCTCTCAAGCCATGTCTCACCCGACTGATACTTCGGCGCGACATGTCGCAGGCGACTCGCCGGATGATGTAGCGCCTACCAAGCCTCCAGCGAGGGTAAGTCATGAAGATCTGCTGTGGTATTCGTCGTAAATAAAGTATAAACATACTGATAATTTTCTTTTGCTTAGGTTCTAGATATAGATTCGTTAAGTCACGCTGCATGTGAGGATGACCTGAACAATGGCCCGCTGCTATTGGGGTTGGGGCATGGGCATGAAGACCTTGTCTTTCCTTACCCAGGACCGAACTTGGGTTCGCAAGATTCTGGGTATCAACAACCGGAAGCAAGCATATTGCCTTTGATGCCGCTCAGACTGCTAGAAGTGTCGGATACAGGTCCTGTGACCTCATCATCGATTTCACAATCAGGACCATCGCTTACTGAGCCAACTGAGAGCAACTCCGCTGCTGGCCAGTCAATGCCTGGGGAGCCGGATGGTATGTCAGTCGTCGAAGACCGAGGAATACACCCATCCTCATGGGAATATAAGTTTTCCTGGGGGGAAAATGGCCTGTACTTCGGCGAAGAGCTGTTAAAGGTTGTTACAACAACCGAGGATCGATTTTCCAAAGTCGATCCGGGGTCAGAACGTGTCTTGTCGCAGCTGAACGAGCCTGCGACAGAGCTTCAGAGTCAGGGTATTCTGAATGATGATTCTCTATTTCTCAATATAATCGGTTTAGGAGGGTTCGCGGAGGACTTGAGTTCGACGACATCATTGAGCCTTCTGGACGACTGCAATACTGTAGAGTCCTGCGACTCTTTCACTGACATTGCTATGTACAAGTCAGCAGAGTGGATTGCGTCTTTGCTCTTCGACGACTTTTACAGGTCCTGTGTACTGCAAGGTTCAAAGAGAAGGGCTGCTGGGTCATCGCAGCAGGATGTCGAACAAGTCTCTAACGATAAGCACAGTGGACGCCAAAGTATGCGATCTAGGGCCAAACCCATGCATAAAAAGCGCAAGTCACTGGGAGACCAAGAAGAAAGCGAAGATGATGATCCTCAAGGCAAGAAACGAAAAACGCCTGAAACGAAGGAAACTGAACCCTCCTCCCCTCGCTGGGCTTGCCCGTTTCAAAAATGGAAGCCAATTCGCTACTTTGAAACTTGTATGGTGAATTTATCTGTTGGTCCAGCAACCATTGGGGGCTTGGTAGGCCATATCAAGAGAGTTCATGTGCGGAAACACTGTCCCAAGTGCTGGGCGTTATTCCCGAATAGCCATGACGAAGAAAATCATCTTCGCATCTGCCCATATGTTGACTCCAAACCACGGCCTGCTGGACTTGTTACGAAGGATATGCAACTTCAGATGACCAAACCCCGAAACAGGAAGGTGTCGCACATTACACAATGGTACGAGCTCTACGATTTGCTCTTCCCTGGGGAGCAACGTCCCCGCAACCCGTTTTTCAGCAGGCCGGCAGCCGAGCATCTAAGGGAAGCAAAGACTTGGTTTTGTGACAAAAGTTTGATGAGGAAACTCCACCAAGTCATGTTGGAAGAAGGGCTCGGACCAGAAAGACAAAACGAACACGAACGTATAGTCTACAGGTTTTTCCTTGCCATGACGTTTTCAGAGTATCAACCCAATGACGAGGATCTGCTTACAACAGACCGGAACGGAGCTCAAGTAATCGAGGCTGGCCCGGTCCAGGCTTCTGATGCGGATAGGACGATGGTAGACACCGCTCCTGGCTCCCAAGCATGTCCTCAATCTTACAACGAAGCCCCCATTCCCTCATCGTTTCCTTGCTTCAATTTGGAAGAAACGTCTTCGGTCATTCCAGAACTACCTAAAGACGGTCCGGTCTGCGACAACACTATGCCAAGTACCATTCTCGATACGCCCGAATTGGTGGAAGCCACGAGTGATACCGAGAACGCGTATTACAGTGCTTACCCCGAAGGAACTACCCTTAACGAATCTTGCGGTGACAGTTTCGCCAGCACTTTACTCCTTGGCCAATTTGCAACGTACGGAGATCAGTTGGCGATGATGCCAGTCTTTGAGAGCAACTTGAATGATAATTAACAATTGAGATGTGAGTTACTGGCGAAAGAGCAACTGCATGGAATAGGTGGCATAGTAACAACCGGGATGAGGAAAATGGACAAGTTCTTTTTGGGATCAAAACTGTTCTACTTTAGTGTATTGTAGTTTCTTCTTTTTCCTCTTTTTTACTTTCTTTCTTTTCTCTTTCTTCTTTTCCTTTTTTGCTTTCTTCTTTTGATATTATATGCTTCTCCTACCTTTTGTTTTGCTTTTCCTTCTATCAATACTCAGATGGACTTTCATCGTGTATAGACCCAATTGAGATTCGAAATAGATACAGCACGAGTTTTCCTTACACATCAATAGACTCCCCGATATTCTTACTAGCCCTAACTCCGCAATATTATATATTTGTCCAGTCTAGGAAAACGCCCTAGTTCCGTGGTCTCCCGGGGATACTTCCCGGCCTGCGTAACGATGTAGGAAGCTTTCGTACTCGCAGTCGATTTCAAATATTAATACTCTTACACTATGACCTATACTCTTCGAAAGAAAGAACCAGAAAGGAAGAAGAAGGCCAACAAGCTCAGAGTACATTACGCCAAGCTAGAAGTTGTCTTTTCTTTGGGCGAGAAGACTTTGCTGTTGATCTCAAGCATACTGTGACGTTATATTGTGTCAACGGGCATTCAGTCACCAAGGCAGTCTATGTCGCGTGTATCATGGCTATGGTGTTGCAGATAGAACCATCCAGGTGAACTACCTCACTGGCATCCACCTTGACTTTGTAATTCGCACTTCTGCGTCACTCTCTCCTAATCCGAAACATAATCTATCTGAACCCCTTATACCAGCACTTTTGAATCATTTCCTTGACTCCCAATGGTCAACTGCCTTGTAAGTCTTGTGAGTAATATGAGTCTCACGCTTGGCAACTCGAAATCGTTTGGTGAGTGTCTTCTCATCATCATCCACAACGATACACCCATTAACGTCTTGAGTTGAGCAAAGAGGGGTCAGCTTCTTGGTTCCCATGTCGCAGAATTGTCCGTCAGTACCGATAAAGTCTGGACCCCAGGATGTTTCAGAAGAACACAGATCCTCGGCCTTATGATGTGTTAGGTTTGAGACAACCACTTTTTCTTCCATCCAAGGGCGACGGGGGCGATTGGCGCGCTTCCCTGGGGTACCTGCAATAATTCATCAATTTGCCTAGTCTTCGGATAGACAGTTAACGTACCGGAGATTGGGGCATCGTCTTCGCCCCACAGAGTGTATTTGCAAGCATCCTTGTTGTCGACAGTGTCCTTGACCTTGTTGCCATACGCGGCAGTATAGAATTTCAAAGAAGCACTCTTCGTATTTTCTTTGAGCGCCGCATCAAGCCAAGTACATCTAGGGTAGTACTCCTCCTTCCCATCATCATCTGCGTACCCCGCCATCTCTCTGTTAGCATACCAGGCCTGACCGCACTCATATCCGATATCGCCAGTCCAAACACCGCCAGCAGTCTGATCAAACTGTTTGACACTGATCCAAGCCACACAGACTGCATCGCGAGCAACTGAGATGCCGATATACTCAGCGCGAGCGCCACCAGAGAATGAGTCGATGACGGTATCGACTATGCCTCCTTGTTCCATCGAGCCGCCTTCGCCTTTGCCGAGATAATTGTTATCAAAGTTCCAGGCGTAGGCAGCTGAGATTTCACCACCCTACAGTATCATCTTTAGTTCCTAGCTGGCTGTTTGGGCGAGCAAGCTTCTTACAGAGCCTTCGTCATCAGTCCCGCCGCTACCAGCCTTTATTCTCACAGCAACGCCTTCTTTTGGTCTGTCCGGGATTTGAGATTGGATAAAGTTGACGATAGTGAGAACGCCACTCACAAGGCCGATCACATCTACCATCTTGAAGGTTGATGTGGTTTGTTGTAATAATGGTTGAGCAAAAGGAATTAGGTAATGGTGATAAGAATAATGTTTGACTGCGGTTTGTTCATGACTCTCTTTCGCGATTGTGGTTCCTATATGTATATTTTTCACTTTATCCATGTCTTGCTAACTCCTTGAGAGTTTCGCAGACCCCAGAAGACCATCATCGTGATCTCTGGCGGATAGGCAGAAACACTAAGTGATCGTCGCCATAGGACGCCATCAATTATCCCCGCATTGACATGTTGGTCCAAGGCAAGTCCGACTGCTTTACGATACGTTATGCAAACTTACGAAAGCCAAGAGGCTTTTTGTTGCTATTCCTTGTTTTTAAATAGCAAAAACCAGAAGGATCTCGATAACATGGTTCTTTACCTCTTAGGAAGTGAGTTCTGATGAAAATGGATGTCCGGTATGTTGGTTGTTGGTTGACATGTATTGTGAGCCTCCCCTGTAAGATATCCTGTGATCAACAAGCATTAGGGAATCCGAGCCGTGTCCTGCTCTATAGACTGGGGTTTGCTTGTTTCCATGTGTATTGCTTCCCCACAAGATAAACATAATATGCCAGCTAACAACTGATGTACTGCTGAGTTGATCCGCAATTTTATCCCCGTGCCGCATGACAGTCGACCAACTGCTATTTCACAACCGGGATTATCTTGTCGATCAGCCACTGGCTCTGGGGCGGAAGTTGTATCCACGATGCCGATCCTGTTGGCTCCAAGTCTAAGCTCAACCTTGGCGCGTGTCAGTGAGTTCAAGCCGCGCCAAATAAACTGTTGTGTTGGCTATGCCTTGTCACTTCATATCAGACTATGACGTAGGGAAGGAAGCCTGGTAGACTGGCAATGCACTCCCATAAAACATTGTAGGTCGTTAGGTCAACCCCATCTCCGTTGCAGATACAGCCCGCTTCTCTACCACCACTGCCACCAAACTGTACTCTGAATTACCAGACGACATGCTTTTACAACTACCATTTATCGTCACTCTGTTGTCCTCTGTCTCAGCACAGAGCCTAGGTGGGTATGTACAGATCTGATTATCATAGAACTCAGTGCGTTCGCTAACTTATAACAAAGCCACGGAAACGTAACAGTCCGCTTCTTCACAGACGACCAAGACTGCGAATCAAGTGACATAAAAGCACCTGTCCTCACAACCCGCGACATCCCTCAAGAGCTCATTTGCTTCAACCTCACCGACACATTCTCTCCCGGCAACCAGACCATATCAGATTATCAAAAGGCTCTGGAACCGTGGGAATACCCCAACTCCAACATCAGCTTTCATCTCCAGCAGAATAATTTCGACTCCAGTGCGAATTACACCCAAATTCGCTATGATCTACCTGGAGTAGAGGTGGGGGAGGCGTCTTCGTGGATACTTTGGGTTTATCCTCATATTAACTGCGAGACTGAAGTGAAGGGTATTGATAATAATGAGTACCCTTGGTATGAGGTTGATTGTCAGACGAAGGAGGATGGGGAATGCCAGGAAGTTAATTATCCGATTAAGAGTTTTGCTATTCTCAACAGGGATAGGGATGGGGAGTGTAAGACTTGGGCACAGTTAGGTGCTGCAACGAGGACTTTTGGTCAGATCGCGCCATTGTTCTATACTACAGTCGCACTAAGTGTTGCGATCCTGATCTCGTAATTATGCGGAGATTATAAAGGATTCGTATCATAAACCGACTTTTCTTATTTCACTCAGTTTCACATCACCATCCAGCTTGAAGTAAGTTACCAATTCTCCGAATAGATCATGTCCAACACGGCGGCCTGATAGGGAGTCTCTTCTGTGTTAAACATGTCAGGGAAAACGAACGGCAACCGAGACCCCTGAAACTGTACTCCAGAACCGTGAGAAATATGGTCTACCCACGTTTTTAAATGTTGAGTAAAGCTCCTTTCACGCCATCACCTAGCTGAGCCCGCCAAAGACGGGTCTCGTTGAGCATGAAAACCTCGCCATTTCTACCGAAACAAAAGTTTGCAACACCGCCTTCAACGAGGATCTTGCCTAACAAAATGCCGCCTGGTGACCAGACGCTAACACCATCACCACAACCACTGTAGACGTTGCCGTTTGTATCACATTTGATCCCATCAGGCACGCCGGTGTCTGCCATGGCGAAGAGTCTTCGGTTGGTGAGAAAGGGCTGGCCCGAGTATGTTACTACGTCAAAGGCATATCTTGTTATTTCCTTGTTAGAAAGACTTTTCCTTGAATCGTTAGAGAGTGTTGTTTGACTTACATAGTTGATGCGCGGACATCGTCAGTTGTTCCGTCGCCGTGGATCCAGTCTGTATCCGTGATATAGACGATTTTCTCATCTGGGCTAAAGCAAATACCATTTGGCCTGCCAAAGCCATCCGCTACCACTCGTATCGACTCATCCCCGGGATCGTATCGATAGACTTGGTTTGGAAGTCTTGGCTTAGGTCGTATGCCCTGCTCGAACCCATAGTTTGGGTCTGTGAACCACATGGACCCATCAGAGTGAACAACCACATCATTGACAGAGTTGAAATCTCTCCCATGGAATGAACTGATAAGACTTGTAGATCGATATGGAGGTGAGGGCTGCATGAAGACAAGACCACCGGGCTCTTCCAAAGTACCTTGCGCGCAGAAAAGGACGCCGCCCTTGTAATTCACCCCTCCGTTGGCCATGGGCACACCCGGCGCGTTGATTTCTTCACAGCCAAGTAATGCTCCATCATGGGAAAAGTCAACTTTGCTTATCTGGATCTTTCGTTTTCCTGTTTTCGGATCATCATATTGATTGCTCGTGATGAATAAAGAGTTTTGCTCGGGGATGAAGACGCCGGCTTCGTGAGCGAAGGGATAATCAGGGTTTTCGTGTAGAAGATGTATTTTTGGAGAAGGGCCGAAGATGGCATGGCCAGTCTTGTCGTACACTTTGAATGACATTGCACAAATAATGTGGTATAGTGTAGATTATTTGAATCAAAGACAACGTTGATCTATTCTCAGGGAGACGTTGTCTATAAAGTTCAGTCAACTGAATATGGTTGCGGCAAAGGAATGCCGCTGATCGTCGGGCTTTGGGGTTACAGTTCAAACTAGACAGCGACGACAGCTCAGCTCAGCTCATGCTACCCCTCAGCGGCTAATGACTTGTCTAACTGGGGACTGATCGCCGAGCAGCGACCCAATATTTCAATTGCCGAAGCTACAGGACGACATGACGTCTGGTATTTCATTGATAGCTTATTGTATATAATACAAGCTTTGATGCGATTGCGAGAATCATGTAGGATATGAAGTATTCTGGCTTTACACGGATGGGTAGAACCGTTTGGGATAAAGATGCTGTCATGTTACAGAAATCCTCAATTGATAAATAAATAGTTAAACAATTTGTGAAGTTTATCTCACTTCGTGTCAATATCCTACAGCAAGACCCTGTGAGAACCACCTACTCATCTAGGCATTGCCAGTGCCATCCCGATCCACGGATTCCAACATGACCACTGTACCATTGGTCTTCTCATCCATGTTCCTGACAATATCTTCTCCGCCAAAGAGGTGATCAACATCCTCCAACTCCAATCCCTTGGTCTCAGGGTAGAAGAGGAAGATAAGAGGTACCCAAAGAGAGTTCAAAACGGCAAAGATGATGTATGTTCTCCAGCCAATATTCTCGATCGAGATGGGGGTAATTTGGACAATCATCTGGAAGTAATCAGTATAAGGTTCTCATCTTACAGACCAAGAACTTACATAGTTGAATATCCAATTGGCCGCTGTAGAAATGGACGAACCGCGCTGTCGCAGGCGGAGAGGCAGGATCTCGGAGCTGGAATATGTCAACAAAGGTTGTAATAACCTAAGATTCCGGTGAAACTTACGGGTAGACCCAAACAGTTGCTTGGAAACCAATAGTAAATGCTCCTTGGAAAACAAATAGCATTGCCGCTGCTCCAATTCCCGCAGCATGTGCTGATGCTGTGTTATTCTCTACCTGGTAAATCAAACCAGCTTGAACTGCCATGGTTGCAGCCATGATGCTGATCATCGACAAGAGCTACAAGACAATCAGCTTAAGGGTTCTTCTAGAATCAGTGATTGTGCTTACCAAAGGTCTACGTCCAATACGATCGATCAGAACCCATGGAATGAAAGAGGCGACAAAGAACCATGTCTGTAGGAAACCTGACATGAGAGCTGACATGTGTCCAGAGAAACCAATGCTCTTTTCGAACAAAGTGCTTGAGTAGTCTAAAAGAGTTAGTATTCCATTTTAGAAGGTGGTTAAAGGGAATTACTTACAGATAATGGCGTTGATGCCGCCGAGCTGCTGCATACTCTGAATTCCACAAGCCAGAAGGAGTCGTTTACGGGACTTGATGCTGTCTTCCTTGAGGAGGTCTCTCCAAGAACCAGAGCCAATTGAAGTTTCATAGGCGACAGTTTGGGTGATGATGCTATGGAGGACCTGCACGTCAGGGTCATTCACGGAAGTACCCTGGATCTGGGCAAGAACCTTGAGACACTCCTCAGGTCTGTCGTGTGCTGCCAACCAACGGGGTGTCTCGGGGATGATGAAAAGAAGACACATTATAACGACGATAGGAACGCATTGAAGGATAACAGGGACGCGCCAGGCATAGCTTCCTTGGTGAGAGGATAGAGCATAGTCGATCCAGTAGACGAGAAAGATGCCAAAGTTGAGAGTTGAGAGTTGAGCACAGACATAGATTCCTCGACTGGACTTAGGACTGAACTCTGCCTGCATGACAGGAACAGTTGAGTTGACAGTACCGAGTCCAACACCCGAAACTATTCGGCCGACAATCATCATAGCTCGGGAATACGAGGAAGCTTGAAGGATAGCACCGATGATTAAGACAACGCAACCGATAAAGATTGAACGTCGACGGCCGAGTTTCTCTCCCCAGATGGCTGCGAAGATGGCACCAAAGAAGCACCCAACTATCAAGTTTGAAATGTCAGCAGATATTCATTCGTGGTGTTGGGGAAGTAACCCACTTTCAAAAATTGCAACGATCACACCAATCATGTCAGAGTCAGGATCATCGAAAGTATCCTTGAAAGCTGAAGTATTGACCAGACCTCCCATGAGGCCATTGTCGTATCCGATGAGCATAAAGCCCAACGATGTCAAGACACTGACGGTCAAAACCAGGCTTCGGCCTTGCAACTCCATGTTGATTATCGAGTTTTGATTCAATACTCAAAGAAACAGAAAATGTAGATGATGATCTCAGTCCTCGATCTTGTAGAGGCTGGCTTCCAAGGATAGAATGTAAATCAGGAGGCATGATGGGTTAATAAAGACATTCTGACCTTAATTAGTGTTTTCTGGGGACCCCATGTTTTTCGGTTCAATGCTGCGGGGAAGATTGCATGTTCTCCAGGATCGATTAGACTAGTATGGATGTTCTAGACTCGAATCAATTGCCGTCGGTGTTTGGGCGGCATTTGAAGGCATCGGGGCGGTGAATGGAGGGTCTTATGTTGTATATAGTCAGATAGCCGACAAAGCTAAGTTTCCAAGGTTAGTGTCTCCTTTATAAGACGTCAAGATTGGGAATCGAAGGACTGTTAACCAAATCAAATTATATGTCTCGGACAAGCACGATGCTTCGATTGCAGTCAATAGACAACAACGTCAAAGGCCGATTGGCCTTGGTGACGGGTGCAAGGTGCATCAGAACTTGTTCAACGACGAAATACGACCTTGAGCTAACTTCAATAGTGGCGGAATAGGTTCCGCTGTAGCAAAAGCCCTCGCTTCTGAGGGTTGCCATGTTGCCATTCACTATTCTTCTAACAAAGACAAGGCAGTCAAACTGGCACAAGAGCTTGGCAAAGCATACCCATCGCAGCTCTTTGTCACAGTACAAGCAGATCTGTCTCAAAGAGAATCAACACGATCCCTTGTCCCAAGTCTGCTGGGCCAGGATACTGTATCCTCCAAGCATCATGCAGTATCTATCCTGGTAGCAAATGCAGGCTTGGGTCGACGTATTCGGGATGTAGCCGACATCGAAGAGGACGATTGGGATGAGATGATGGAGATCAACAGTCGGAGCCAGTTTGTGGTTACTAAGGCTTGTATCGAAGGAATGAGGAAACAAGGATGGGGACGGGTGATTTTGGTTGGAAGCATTGCTGCTCGCGGGAGCGGACTCAATGGCTGTCATTATGCTGCTTCCAAAGGAGCTCTCAGGTGAGTGAACAAAGAAAGCTTCACGTGTTGGTTGAGCTAATAGAATTTCAAAGTTCGATGGGCCAGAATCTGGCCACTTTGCTAGCACCTGAAGGCATCACGGTAAACACGGTGAGTTATCCTAGATCTGACCCTCATATCTCAGCACTAAATATTAATCTAGGTATCTCCTGCCATGATCGGTTCTACAGGAATGATTCCTCCGCCAAAATCTAAGTATGTGTTGACTTCTTGTGTTAACGTCCCAGGGTAGCTAACCTTGGCATCAGAAAGTGGAATAAAGGATGCGATTTAGAGCAGCTCGAGGAGACGGACCCAGGACTCGCTATTGCTGCTTCTCTGCCAGTTCACCGACTAGGATCTCCTGACGAAGTCTGTAACGTGATAACAATGTAAGTTTGTCTTGTCAAGGATGAGTGAGCTAGATTTACTGATGTATCTGATAGGCTGGCGAAGAACGGATACTTGACTGGACAGGATATACTACTCAGTGGTGGTTTAAAATAGACAAGGATATCGCTGAAATAAATTCAAGTGTCACTGTTACATCAAATAACACTATAGGGGTTAGAGATACAGATCTAGAAACAAAAGCATTAGGTGCAACTCCACCATATGAATGTATGTGTGTTTGTTGTTAAATGGTCGTTTCCTAATTGGTACAACTCGATATTGACTTTCCTAGGATATGCCATTCCAATCTCGGAGGCAATGCCTGCCGTAAAATGCATGAAGCAAATGCCGACTTGCCGAAGCGGGCGGAATATTCCGTCATGACCCCCGTACCTTCCCAACTTATGATTTTGGGAGCTGCATAGCTCAAAGTCTATCTCCTGTCTATACTACGTTAGTCTTGGCGTTAAAATGGAAGCCACCGCCGGTTCTTTAAGATAAGTGCCAATTATTTTGGTTCAAATGCCGCGTGTTCCTCTTTCCTTCGCTCGGTGTTTGACTTGCCGCACCAACAATGGCTCCAGCTCCAGCATCAGCAGACACCGACAAGAGAGTTTCACGAGCTTGTGTGAGTTGCAGATCCCGAAAGACCAGATGTGATCTGTCAGTCGCTTCCAGTGACCTCATTGTATCATGAACTAAGCTTTCAATAGTGATTCAAGTGGCATACCTGGAGACCCTCCATGCCGTCGTTGCATAGAGAAACAACAAGAATGTGTTCTCGCAACGTCGCGTCGAGGCGGCCGTCGCATCAAAGGCCAGCGACTTAGCCACCACCAATCATCAAATGAATCAAATCCAACATCAACAAACACTACTACAAGTAGCCAGATGAACGTGCAATCAAGTACCGATACGCAGAGGTCTCAAGATATAGAAGAACCCAGTGAATGGTTGTCTTCGAATCTTGGATCAAATTCGGAAGACGAAGAAGAGGAAGGGCGTGGCCCGGTGCAACTCCAGGGTCATTTCACATCATCCGATCTCCTTAATCCATCCGATGCACTTGACTTATTGGCCCACGTTGCCGATATGGAACCCGAGGGACATGATCATAACCAATCCCAAGAAACGGTTAGACAAGTCGAAGGCCCAACAAATGTTACAAATGCATCGTCTCAAGCTGCTTGTAACTACCCGCCCATAGTATCTGGGGCGCTGAGTCTTCCAGAGGTTTCATTTCTAATTGAGTAGTGAGTTTGCAGAATTGCCGTTCATACTAAGAGCACCAATGGCTGACAAGGGGCAATTGTAGCTATCATGACAATTTTCATATCTTTTTCCCCATTGCATACAATGCCATCTTCGACTACACGCGTCTCCTTGACTCGATAGAGAGAGCCATACCTTGTTACAGCTATATTAACAGTAGCTACAAAAGATGACCCCTCTTGGTCCAAAGCGCACAACACATGTGCCAGATACATGGAGAGCCAGATCTCAAAGTTGATATATACCGGCTCAACAAGCGTCGGCGCCGTAGAAGCATTATTGATACTTGCTGAATGGGCACCTCAACCACTAGAAGAAAACCTTATGATTGGTTGTGGAAAAGAGGATCAGGGTTCATGGATGCTTGTTGGTGTAGCTATCCGTCTTGCGTATCTCCAAAGTTTGGAACAGACCGGTTTGACTCAACGCGATGAAGGCGTGACACAGGATCTGAGTAGGAAAAGAATAGCTTGGGCAGGTAAGAAATTACGCCATAACCTCCTACACACAGTGACTAATGTGATAGCAGCTTGCTACATGAGTGATCGACAAGTGTCGATTCGTCTAGGGAAAGGATTTTGGTCTCGTGGTCCCGGTCCATCTGTAAATCTACGAGCTGCTGACTTCCCATATCTTCAGAGCCAGACTTTGGGTAGTGACAACTTGGCTTTGCTCTTTCAGGCACATCTCGAAATTACGCAATTGTTCAGCAATGCTCACGATATTCTATATTCCTCAACCAGTCATAGAGAACAACTTTACTCTGGAGGCGAGTACGTCCGCTACATTGTAAGTTTCTGTTCTATTCAACAAAGCTCCTTTGCTGACAGGCCAGGACGACTTCTCCTCTGTTCTCCGCAGATGGAAACTTTCATGGGGCGGACTTAGTTTTGTCCCTCGTGTCAAGGCGTCATTAATGTTGTCTTATGATTTTCTTCGTCTTTATATCAATGCTTTCGCATTCCAAGCCAACCTAAATCGCATCGTTCGCCGTCCAAAGAAACGACCGGCTGGACCTCTATTCTCAGAACTCGCTGCTGCACCAGATGCAAGGTTTATATATGAGTCGATTGACGCAGCAAATTCAATCCTGTGTACACTTAACAGCTTTATTGATCCAACCAAAGCATTCAAGTACATGCCCCTCAAGTTCTATCTTTATGTCATTTATGCTGCTGTATTTCTGTTCAAGGTATGATACAGTAACGGCCCATTTCTCTGTTTGATACACACTAATAATGGATTGCTCAAGGCTATATTCGCCGGGGCCATCAAACCATCGGAAGCACGCGGAGTTCGTCGCGCCATATACGAAACTATATCTCGTCTGCAAAAAACGTCGGATAATCAGCAAGGTCTCGGGCAACGCTACGCCCGATCTCTCAGACTTCTTTGGTTGAAGATGTTAGGGAGGTCGAGATCGCGAACTTCAGGAGCCGAAGGACCTTCCGACTCTCGATTCTCAGTGGCTTCAGGATCACACCAAGTTCAAGTAGGCCAAAGCGAAACCACCCCAAGTTCCGATCCTTTCAACAGCTTCTCATGGAAGGACCTTCACTCTCTAGGAGAGTTTATATCTAATGACGGGGCCTCTCTTTTTAATGACAATTTTATCATTAGTCCGGAGCAGGATTCGATACAGGGAATAGAAGGGCCTGATCATATGAGTGGCAATTTCTTCTATGCTGGCTCATTCGAGGAGAACGATATTATATTCTAAACATAAGATCATCTGAACCTATAAAATAATGTATATAAGTCTCATATAAAACTCGGCAGCCGACAACCTTTGATAGGAAGGGGACTAGAATTGCAATCATGATAGCACTCTAGGTCAGAACCAGCCGGATAGTCGAGCGGGACTGTTTGGTAATTAAACCTGTTTGTCACTCGGCCGAAAGGTCTAACTTAGTGCTTAGTCCACCGGCCTTTCCTACAAAAACCGACGGACAATTACATACATAAATTGAATAACTGTTAATAAGCCGTAGCAATCTTACTATATCATCTGGTCGTAAGCTGACAATGGACCCAACCTAACAAGTCAAAGGTTTAGCACAAACAATTCTCAAAATGACTCAATCTCAAAGCAAAGACCTTCCTTTTTCTGCATACTTCTCTGCCTTTGCGGCAAACTATGTTCAGCAGACTGGAAAAAGCACACGTCGTGTTTTTGAAGAATCGCTTGACGAGATCCAAGCTACCAAGCCCATCGACAAAGAGTCTGTGGTTCACGACAATGCTGCTGGACCCGGGATAGCTGCCTCAGTTTTGGCTGAAAAGTTCTCATCTGATGACCTACCGAAGATTCTCGTGACAGACAACGTACCTCCAATGGTCCAAGGGGCTCAAGATTCTTTCAAGTCATGGCCTCAAGTTGAAGCAAAGATCCTCGACTCACTGAACTTGGAAGGAATTCCCGACAATAATTTCACGCACAGCATCCTCAATCTCAGCGTCTTCACGTTTGCGGAGCCTGTCCAAGGTCTCAAAGAAATGCACCGCACGCTCAATGCCGATGGTTTAGCTGTCATTTCATGCTGGAAGCGCTTCGGTGTTGGTGAATTGGTTCACGCCGCCCAAGCTATTGTTCGACCAGACCTACCTCGTCTCAAGATCCCTCACCCTGAGTTCTTCGAAGAAGGTGTGCTGGAGAAGACTACAGCTGAAGCTGGCTTTGACTCTGCCAAGTTCAAGCTTTTGGAGAAGAGTGTGGTTGTTAGTGGCCCCGAACTTGATTATGGGCTAAAGATGTTTATGCTGGGACCTTTGATGAAACCTGCTAGAGCTGGGTTTACGGAGGAGGACGAGAAGAGGTGGCCTGGGGCTGTTGACGAGGTGATTAAGAAAGAGGTTGAGACTTATGGAGGAGTTAAGTTTGATGCTTGGGTCCTCCTGGCTCTGAAGTAGGCGGTAGGATATCTTCAGCATCAATGACCCAAGGCAGAATGTACATCGTTTAACGAATACATTGTGGCACAGACGTTTATGCCGTTTATGAACTTTCAGTTAAAAGTGAAACCAAGTCTCAATTTAAAGAGATAATCTGGTCACGAAGTACTATTCTAGCCACCATCTCGCCATCAATAACATTAAAACTTTTTACAGAAAGGATCTTCACAGCCCCAGAACGAATGCTACTTTGCTACAAGGTTTCCCATCCTTCCAAATCCCACGACCCGCATAAAGTAGCCAAGCGAGATGTTATACCCTCCATGTCATCTTTGCTGACGATCCATCCAGTTGTCAGAAAAGACATGTTTTGTAGTTTGGGCATGTTCTCAAATGCCAATTTTACGTAAAATAGAGATCGTCTTGAGAAGGAACAAAGCTGAAGGAAGTTTCATCCCAGCTCTTTGAGCCCGATGCTTCAAGGATGGTGAGAACCATGGTTTCCACCTCGCAGCCTAGAATAACTCGAGTTGGCGTGTGTCGGCTGTGCAAAGGTGATTCATGGTTTATTAAATTTTGTACATAGATTAGATGTGGCTCGGTTTGACGTAAAGTGTTTCAGCTGTTTCGGCCTCCCTGCTTACTTAGTACTACCGATTACTATCGATTCCCATCCCTTGAGAGGAATAAATACAACCCCTTTCCTCTTATTATATATTACGCTCTTTAAGGTCCTCTTACAACATGGTTGACACTCTGGACTAGTCTTTCTCATCTGTTGTTTTATTTGGACCGGGACAAAAAGAAAATGGGTATCCTTCTCATGTCAGAAAAGGCTTCGCCTTATCGCCGACCGGCCGTTGTTGCCTTGTGCGTCCTCTTCTTTTTTTTTATTATCGAGACTTATTACCTATACTCGGATGCAGTAAGTTTCTTCTTCGTTCATGGTGTTGGTTCTGTTATGTGCCTTGCAAACTGACCAAACAAAGTGGACACCCACACATGGGTTGTTACCCTCTGAAACAGATTCGACCGGGGCATCATCATCATCATCCTCGGTCCATGCGCCCAACAAGCATAAGCACAAGTCGAAACCGAAGCATAAGCAGGTCCCTGTCAAGACGTCACAGCTTCACTTTTTGCTCCCGGCCTCCAACCCAAATGACATGTTTTGCGCCATTGTCTCTTCCGCCCTTGTAAACCGTTATCCCGCTCCCTACATGGTCGGATGGAAGGGAGAGGGCAAGTACAACGCTTCAGCCGCTCACACAGCAAAGCTCTACTCGATCAAGAAGTACCTCGACGAACTCCCCCACGGCGGCGACGATGACGACCTTGTTTTCTTTGGTGACGGCTACGATGTCATGGCCCAGCTTCCTGTCGAGATCATGATCGAGCGCTACTTCAAGGTTGCTGCTGACGCGGACCAGCGCTTGGCGGACCGTTTTGGTATCTCCGTTGAGGAGCTACACGAGCGCGGTCTCAAGCAGACCCTCTTTTGGGGCGCTGACAAGATGTGCTGGCCCGCGCTCAACGAAGCACAGTGCAACAAGATCCCCAGTTCTCATCTCTCTCGCCAAGTCTACGGCCCGAAGACCGGCAACGGTGATGCCACCTATCGCGATGCCAAGTTCTTCAACTCGGGAAGTGTCATCGGGCCGGTCGGCGACCTGCGCGAGTTCATCAACGCCGGCATTGCCAGCTTGGAGGAGACTTTCGATCCCAACTTCAAGTACAAGACTTCGGACCAGATTTACCTCGCCCGCCTCTACGCGCGCCAGGAAGTATCCCGCACGTCGCAGATTGAAAATGCGGCTTTGGGCGTCGACATCAGTAATGACAACAGCACCGCCGAGTACCATGCTACCGTCGATTACGAGTCGGACTTTGTGCAGACCGGATGCTTTGCTCACAAGTGGATGAAGAAGCTCAACTACAACAACTCTGACAACACGGCGACCATGTCCCAGGACCTCTTCGACCAAGGCCACAACTTCAAGCCCTACAAGATCCAGCTTCCTGCCAACGTGTACCGCTCTTTCATCCGAATCTTCAAGTCGCTCCCCGACGACATGACCACCCTGTCCGCGCGCGAGTGGATCGGCAGCCTCCAGCTCGACACCAACGTCGCGACCCAAAGCATCTTTGGCTTCTACCACGCTACGTGCAGCAAACGCACGCTCATCTCCGACTTCAAGAAGTACTGGTTCCACCCGTACATCATGCCTCTGCTGCAAGCAAATTTCCAGGCCACCAGGAAAGACGAGCCCATCACCGAGAAGCTCATCGACGGGCGCAAGTGGGTATACAAGACGGTGTTTCCCTCCGAGGGAGCCCCAGAGGACGCGCTTGGCGGTGTCCTGACGGATTTCAAGAACGAGACGTTTATCCCTTTTTCGACGTTATGTAAAGACTCTGAACATATTTTCAAGCGATAATGATATGTTAGAATAGAAAGGAATTGTTAATGAGGTTGGGTAACGGAGTTTAAGGCGTTGGGTCTAGGGATTGGGTATACTTTGCATTTATACTTTACAAAGCTTGAATGTCTTTTGGCATCATTTTTTCTGAACAACTCTGTAGGAGAGTTCATTCAATACATCGTAGCCTACTACAAGGCTTTCTTTGGTTCAACCCTAAACCTTCTGACTGTAACCACTACGCTATTTGACTTTGACTCGCAAAAGGTTTCCGAATTGTCATACCTGTCGCTGCCTCTGAGTCTCAAGATCCTTTACCGATCTGTATCTCGGTGGAACTCGACATGATCACTGGCTACACAAGACCCAACTTGCCCGTCGATGTCCGGCAATATGACCGGTGTAGCACGGAGCCGGGTTATTGCTGACGAGGCTATGCATTGTCAGTTACATGCGGCTCTGTCAAGTAGCGTTGTGTTGGCTCTGTTCCACTTACACCAGAAGCTGCATCGCGTTATACGCTGACTGTTCTTCAAGTCTTGCTTCATTTGTCAGTTGGATCGTTTCGCGCCATTCACCGGCGTAACTCACTTGTGTCTTTTTAGGAGAAGCTATTTAGGCATCAATGGGGAGTTCATGTATGTCCTATCAATACATCTCGTAGCCCTAACATGAGTCTGGCCGGGTGTTCTCATTCAGTCCCCCGAGACATGCCATGGCGAACAGCCGGTTAGACAAGTGATTGTAGGCAGGACTTTGCACTTCTAGTAAAAGCAATCGGAGAGAAGATATAAAACAACGTAGCACCTTGTGCAACTAATCGATTGATACTGCAACCCCAACTGCCTACGCGCCATGTATGTCCTGTTTGAGCCTCTCTGGTGTGAGACAATACACAGCAAGTATAAAAGGCTCGTAGTTTTCAGCATCACTATCGTCCTTCTTCAGGTCTAAGCACGTATACAGCCAATCTGTTTCCTTATCACACTTTCCACAACGAAGTCCACTATTCTCGTCTCTCTCTTTACTTTCCCTTTCACTCTGGCTGTCACAAACACCGACGCTAAAGCTCCATCGCCGGATATCAACGCCTCAATCGCAAACTTCCGCGCAGTCTTAGACTCCAAGTTTTCAGAGACCCCAGCAAAGGACACTCGACATGCAAATAAACTCGTGTCTCGAAAGTGTAAAGACCTGGCGGATTGGGGCTGGTGCATCGGCAACTGTCTCGATCTATGCGATATGATCTGTGATTGCAATAGCTGTCCATCTAAGTGTCGTATGTCCGTCAAGTTCTGCCCTTTGTTATCTTATTTACTGACACTTTGTAGTTGATAGATGCGCGGAGAAGAAGCAGTTTAAAGGTTGTAATGGAAAGGTCTAGGGTTGTGTTCGGCAGTTTGACTTTGTTCTGGGCAAGGAGTGAGTGACTGACTGACAACTGCCAACCCTTGGTAGATGGAGCAAGGGAAGCCATGTACAGTCGATTCTCTGTGACAGTTCAATGACCGATAAAGTCAAGGCAATGTTTGTCTAACCCAGTCAGTCCGATGGCAGCAAGTGTCGTCCATTTGGTCTACGGTTGATTCAACCCAACAAAACATTAGGAATGAGCGCAACTTGAAGGCAAAAACGTACTTTGAGTCCACAATATCGGAACAAAAGTATACATACCTTCGAGATAGTATGAGAAAAATAGCAAAAATGCAAAAAGAACAGCTGATGGGCACTGAGAGACTTGCTCCCGCCAGGGCTTGAACCTGAGACCTTCGCATTACCGGATACTCGGAATGAAGTATTAGTACGACGCTCTAACCAACTGAGCTACGGAAGCCAATCAGCTATTGTTGATGACAGCTGCGCTAGTGCAATACTCGTTCCTGGTTCAAGCCTCGCAGGTCGCTCATCTTGACACATTTGCATGAGGTACTCAAACAATTTTACTTGGTAGTGATGGCAAGTACAATATTAGTGGTTTTCAGAGCGAGATTGGAATAGAATATCATTCATTACTGTCTTGGACCTCTGTGACAAGTGTAGAAACTAGCAAGATAAGCGATTCACACCCGTAGCCCTTAATGAAATGAGTAATTGTCAAAGTAACGATGGCCGTGGTCGACCAACAAGCAGCCATCACTTCTTTAACAAAGCCCCTTTCTTCCTCAGC
Organism: Fusarium chlamydosporum; assembly: GCA_014898915.1. NCBI lineage: Eukaryota > Fungi > Ascomycota > Sordariomycetes > Hypocreales > Nectriaceae > Fusarium > Fusarium chlamydosporum. Next base: position 20,896 of record JAAVUD010000087.1, on the reverse strand, counting down.
TCCCTCATTATAGCCTCTGAATCTTTAATGTTTGACCTGATAATAATGTCACCCCCTTGATAGATGCTTTTATATCCCCAGCCTCCTCCTCCATGGAGATCCATCATAACGTTGTCGAAGCATTCAAAGTCCTTGATCAGGCTTTTTGGGATTTTGTGCGTAAACTTATCTTTTGATGGATCAAATATGTGCTCCTTGTTCATGACTTTTGTTAGCTTTGCTTGGATTGGGGTATCAGATAGGAATGAGTACGTTTGTTGTTATGTCGCATTACCTAGTCGGCCATGTCAACCATGTACTTATAATATTATTGTTGCTTGTTTAAGCTGAGTTCATCAGCGTCCTGTCAACATCCATTCATTTACCTTATGAATGGCCACAGTCTATCACCAATACAACCTGCAACCTTCAACTGAGTCGGTTAATCAGCTTAATTTCGTCCTTGCAGAACGACATTCCGTAATCACTGCATTCCAATCCTACTTAAAATGAACAGGCCTGTACACATTCCTACCGTCGGTGCATTGTTCCTCCGCAAGATACAAAGCAAAGATAAACGCGATAAGCCGGCCAGACCAATTTCCACCCCCGGTATCTTGTTCGAGTTTCGGCTCCGGGTACAACGGACAATTGTGGGGATCAACGGCATCGTCAATTACATTTTTACCTATTGGGGTAGCAGACGACGATAACGGCATGTTTAATAAGTCCCGCTGACAAAGCGACAACTCAACTTACAAATGTTGTTGTATGCTGGAACGGTACCTATACAGGAATATGCTACTGGTTGGGATATTGTATATAGAGCCATGCCTCAATTGACTTATACCGGCCTTGTATTCACCAGCTCGTCCATTCATTATAGGAACAAGACGATCAATTAGCCAGCAATTTCTTCTCTTCTACACACACTACTAACATGTCCTCATCCAAAATCATCGTTATCCTCGGAGCAACCGGCAACCAAGGCGGTTCCGTCGCCGAAGCCTTCCTCTCCGAACCAGGTTGGAAAGTCCGCGCCGTGACTCGCAACACCACCAGCACCAAAGCCCAAGCACTCTCATCAAAAGGCGCCCAAGTAGTCCAAGCAGATTTAGACGACCCTTCGACTCTAATTTCTGCCTTTGAAGGCGCCAACGCCATCTTTGCCGTTAGCGACTTCTGGGGTTTATACGGTGATCCAGCCAACAAATCCAGGGCGAAGCCGGGACAGCTTCTTAATGAGTGGGCTGCACAGCATGAAGAACAGCAGCTTAAGACCGTAATCGATGTTGCTTCTAAGGTCCCGACACTAGAGCGCTTTATCCTCTCGTCTTTGTCGAATGCCAAGAAGTGGTCCAAAGGCAAATATACCCGAGTCTACCACTTCGATGGCAAGGCTCGTGCAGCAGAGTATATCCCAGACGCGCACCCTGATCTCTGGGCCAAGACCAGTATATTCCAAGCAGGCCTCTTCCTCAGCAACTTCATTCAACTGCCCTTGAATCAGCCTGTCAAAGCAAGTCTAACCCCTCATTCTTCTGATAAGGACATCTCAGACTAACAAGAACACCCAGAACGACGACGGTATTGCCAAATTCATCTCGTCCCTAGACACCGATACCAAGTTTCCCTTCATCGCCGCCGAAGAAGACTCAGGCCCCTTCGTCAAAGCCCTAATCACCCAAGAGCCCGCAGGTTACAACCTTATCGGCTACAGAGAGTGGCTCACGCTTGACGAAATTGCAGCTTCTTTTACCAAGGCCACAGGCATCGAAGCAGTGGCTGTTAAGTCGGATGGAACATTTCCAGCAGACTTCTCCGAAGAACTCGTGGGTGAGATGGCAGATTGCTTCGGGTACTTTAACGAATTTGGGTTCGAGGGTCGAGACGATCCTACAGTGGTTCATCCTCATGGTGTAAGTCAATGTCAATATTTGCGGAGTTCCCTACTGATACTACAATTCAGTTAAAGTCGGCACCTAAGCTTGATACTGCCGAAGACTACTTTAAGAAGCAGGATTGGTCCCAGGTCTTTTGCTCATGATAGAAGAACTACCTAGAAATAACAATTGTACAGAGATCTGGTTTCCTCTCCGGTGTCGCTTCCATTAAGGCTTGCTCACAGGTCGACAAGAGTGTCTTTCCAACATAATTGCAAAGTCTATGATAGGAATTACTTGGCTTACTCCGCTCACCAATCGCCGGAATAGGGTATTCACGAAGGCAAGAGATATTGTTGATACCATCTTGCCTTTCACAGCTCTGCCAGTATCTTTGACCGGCAGTTAGTTATCTACCGTATGCTTTCACGAACCCAGCTGCTCTCCTCTTCTTCTTGATACTTTCTCCCTAAATAATAGGGCGTGGATCCTTTCACACCACGAAATGAGATGTCAGCCTTCCGGGGTCCTAGTCCCGGACCTCCCGCCAGCCTATCGCCAAGGAACTATTGGGTATCTGATAACCAACAGAAGAAACATTGATCATCTGATGATCATGCGCAGCTTTGAACATACCATAAGGCGGGTTGAGTACCTATCAAGCCTTGGTGGCTGAGCGAACAACCAACCAAGTCAACGCAATGTGCAAGGGGAATTATCGTTGCATGCTGCGTCTGTGAGCGCCTCATGTAAGGAATGTGAGGCACATCCTAGGTTTAGGCTTTCTATAACATTTGAAAGATGGCAGAAAAAGCCCAATATTATTCCGAAACTCGCCTTGTTGACTTTGCGACGCAATATGGAGCTTTAGTCTTTGTTCGATCTCTATCTATATACGTATACCTTGTCGCACCTCATGAATGACTTGCGTTTGTTTGTCTTATCTACTTAGTAGCTTCTACCGCTCTTCTAGAAAGACTACCTAGTCACTAGAGCCATGATTGGGAACTCTTCGTCTGACGCCACGGAATCGCTGCTCCTTCATTTAGCAGATAGTGTGGGACACAAAGAAATCTTCAGGCAAGACCTAGGAAACCTTCCCGCTCGACAGGGTAGGAGCGGCGGCCGGATATCGCACTATTGGGTCCATTAGGGTGATACTGTTGGTTGTTGGAAGGTACGTGCCATGAACAATATGAAGGTGGCTTAGTATTGTTCGTCAGCGCCCACCTACCAGAATGGGAAGAAGAAGAATAACCACAACACTAACACGACTGTACATGAGGCAGGGATGAAGAGCTGGTATCTTCGTTCAATATCAGAAAAAATACTATCTCTGGACACTGATATAAAGACAGCTGGCTCCCAACAGTGTTACAGTGATTCGGCAAGCTCTCAAACTCACACTGCGGAGCAAACCTACAGACCTCCCATTACTACCTCTTTTATACCCAAAGCTCTACGCCATGCTGGCGCTCAGCCTCCTGAAAGCAGGGGGGTTCCTCCTTAGTGCGGTATCTGTTCTAGCTGTCCCAGTTGTGGTCGAATCACTAAACGAAACTCCTGCCGGCTGGGAGGAATCGGACTCTCCCTCAGCTGACCAATTCATTGATCTCTCTATTGGTCTAGAGCCTGAGGATCATCAGCTGCTTGAGCGTACCATCTACGAAGTCTCCGATCCCGACCATCCAAAGTATGGCAAGCACCTTACCCGCGAATCTGCCAAAACTCTGCTTAGCCCTTCTCATGAGACTAGGGAATCCGTCAAGCGCTGGCTCTCTGATGCTGGAATTCATGAAGAGCACGTTCGTGATGAAGGCGAATGGCTTCACATTAGAACCACAGTCAAGAAGGCTGAAGAAATGCTCAGTACTCGTTTCTCCGTCTTTGCCCGCGACGACAAAAGCATTGTGAGAACGAGAGAGTATTCTGTTCCTCACGAGATTCGTCGCCATATTGCATCGATCCAGCCTACCACCCTCTTTTCTAGCTTCAAAGATGCTCTAAGTAGCAAAGAGACGACACCAACGGTGGTGAAACGGAACAATAAGGCTGAAAAGAATCCACAAGCCACTAACATCGGTAACTATGGTGGACCAGGACCGATCGATCTTGAGAAATGCAAAACAGAGGTTACTCCTGCTTGCATACGTAAGCTTTACAACATGCCGAAGGTATATCCAAAGGCGGCAAAGGGTTCCTTATTCACAACTGTCAGCTTCCAAAACGTAAGTGCTCCTTTTTTTACCATGCATAACCCCGTACTGACAGAAACCAGATGACCGCACAACGAGATGAGCTCCAAGAGTTTCTGCAGCGTTACGCTCCTGATCTTAAGGGTGTCACATTTTCTGATGACTTCGCCAATGGTGGTAAAAATCCACAAGGTGACGATGTTCCCGAGAATGAAGGGAATCTGAACATCCAGTATGCTGTGTCGTTAGCCTCCCAGGTCCCAGTGCAGCATTTGGCTGTTGGAGGTTCCAACTTTGACTACGTCCCCGATCTCGAGTAAGTAACTTGTGCCATATTGAGATGCCTGCGTCGCTGATCGATACCCATAGTTTGCCACCACGAGAACCTGGAGCTCCTGGTCCGAGCATTGAGACCTGGCTCGAATTGGCTGAACATATCTTGAACTTGCCCACCAATAAACTCCCATCAGTCATTTCCATTTCCTGGGGTGAATACGAACAACACCTTCCAAAGCAGTATGCTCGCCAGGTCTGCAACAAGTTTGGGCAGATTGGCACACGGGGTGTTTCGATTATAGTTCCAGCTGGGAACTTTGGTGTAGGTATTTCATGCCAATCCAATGATGGAAAGAACACCACGAAATTTCTTCCTACTTGGCCCAGTGCTTGCCCGTATGTAACAACTGTTGGTGCTACGGGGGGTAACGCACCTGAGAGCGTTTGGAGTGATGGAGACAGTTCTCCGTTCTCGGCTGGTGGCGGCTTCTCAGATCTTTTCCCGCGCCCTGAATATCAGGACAAGACTGTGAAGGAGTACTTGAAGAAGTATGGGAAGAAGTGGAAGTCTTACTTCAATCCTAACGGACGAGCCTATCCTGATGTCGCTGCTCTTGGAGTTGAGTTCCAAGTCATGGTTCGCGGTAAAGTGGAAAGTGCAACAGGAACAAGGTAAGTGAGTGAAGCTTGTTGTGTTGGCACGCAATCTGACGTGGTGATTACAGTGCAGCAGCTCCCACGTTCGGCGCCATTGTTGCTCTCCTTTCCAATGAGAGATTGAGGAAGGGTAAGCCTGCTATGGGATTTCTTAATCCTTGGCTCTACAAAATGGGGTACAAGGGATTTACCGAGTAAGTTCAACGAGTTTAAGTCTCACATTTTTACATGTTCTTACAGTGGCTTTAGTATCGTGAATGGGAAGAACCAAGGGTGTCAGGGTACTAGCCTTGCAGGTCTTCCATCACCCGTGATCCCTGACGCAGGATGGGAGGCAGTCCGAGGATGGGATCCTGTTACTGGTTTTGGAACACCGCTATATGACAAGTTACGAAAACTAGCTGTTTAGGGGCGGCTGGTTGCGAGCCAGGATGGCAGTTCGTTCAAGAAGGTATATAGGACGGGGAACGACTGTAGCAACAAGCTCTAAAGGATCAAAAAAGTGTCCTGAGTTGATGGTATCCTTCTCTTGTTGTACCAATTCCTATGGTTACAGAATAACCCGCACATAACGAAAGCCTGACAGAAAGACTAATTAGCCTAAGGCCTTAACTAAGTTGCCTAAAGCTATCCTAAAATCTTTTGTCATCCCTTATGCTTTAGTATAGCGGGAGGGTTAGTGTGCGGATTATTTCCTGAACCACCTGGCTGGGAACGTCACTCGTCTGCATCTTGCAGGTTTTGAGAGCATACCTGCGCCGAGGCCGAACTATTAGCTTGTATTGAAGACCAATGATGGTATTCGAATGGTGGAATGTGTGATTGTTGATCATGTTTAGAGCCAACAGTGTTTCACAGCAGTTGTCCTGCGGGTTGCATCGGGAAACTTCAGCTTCCTCAGCCAAGAAAGTCAGAAATTGCATCCAGTATCAACTGACCATTGGCAAGCTGCATAATCTACCTAGTTAGTCAGTCTTGAACCCGCATATGATGACTTCTTGAGACGGCATGCTGCATTACATGGCTTGCCAGTCGTTTGACAACATTCCGTTCCAACGACTAACAGTTCGCGATGAGAATCAGTGTTCAGGAGCTTGGAGCACATTTGGATCCTTGCAAGATGCAAGCTGACTGCATTTCTGCAAGGAGGGACATTTTCTTAGTGGTCGGGTTGTTTCTGGGAGATATTTGCCATTACTTCACGCTCGGGGCAAACAAGCTGCAGCAAGATCCAACAAAGCTCCCAGAGATGCACGGACTTTTGATCAGTCACATTCGTGGAAGAGGTGCTTGAGAAAAGAAGATGGGAGTCATCATTGGGAGAAGTTGCAGTGCGCTTAGAGATATTTGGCTGTGGCCATGTGTAAGTGTATGACACACTCGTATTCTGAGACGCAATATTCGTGCTACTCATTTTTCAGCTTTCACAGCTGGTCAAAGGAGCAATCAATAGCTCTGTTTCCTGTGGCCAGCCGTGCGCCTGCATATTATCCGTACTTTATGTTTGCACAAAATTCTGGTTAAGCTCTAAGCTTTTGCTGATAGCATCCTTAGGCCCTCTCTTAGGCGAAGCTTCTCTCTCCAGCACCTCCTGCTCTCAAGGTAACTACGCCCCACCAAACTCTCCACAGCAGGCAGCATCGTCAGCCTCCCCGTTTAACTAATTCTCATTGGTCCATATTCTGCCGCTCCCACAATCAGTGGTCTTACACCGCCCTCAGAACCTTCTATAAAATCTCGTCCGACTCAGCCAAGCTACGCTTTTCCTTTTCTCTTTTCTCCTTAGCTCTCTTTGCCTTTTGGCTTAGATCAAGTGTAGTATCTGTTCTTTTCAGTTTAATCTCTGAAAGGTCTCTAAGGAGACCAACATTGATTATTCCTATTTTTGGTCAGAGGGCGGTCTCCTCTGTGCTTGCACATGATTCCGCCCATTGTGTCCCTGGTATTACACTGCCTCCAGGTGACGCGAATAGCACTCTTGAGCTCTCGTTTTTCATTGCTTGCTCGGGCTTGCCTGAGTAGTGAAGAAGAACTCCGGCACTGTGAAGATGCCCTGCTATGCATGCTGTGTTGTCAAATGCGTAATGAAGTAAATATTCGTAAACAAATCAATTCTTCAAATAACAGCTACCTGAAGCTTTTGTAAATCTCTCCATAAACACTTCTTGACTTTGTGTGCTGGGCAAGAATCATACCCGTCATAATCGTAAAGACGACCCTAGCGTAACTCCAACCACTAAATCTTCATCTCCAGAGCCTCATCCGCAGAGCCTCATTCGCTCACTCACCACACCAACAGTCATCATGGCCTCCGAAACTCCCCTTCTCGACCCTTCCATCTTCTCGCACCTCCAAGAGAAGATCGATGAAGAGACTACCGTCCGTGACAACCTCACCCAGATAATTCAGCGTCTCGAGCGCGCCGTCGCCACCGCTCAAGGGCTTCTCTCCCGCGTCCACTCTACGCCTCGTGCCCGCTGTCAGTTTTTTCCCTTCTTCTTAATCTATGTTACACAGCGCTGATCCGTAAAATGCAGATCCTGCGTTGGTTTCCCAGGTCGAGGATGCCATCAAGGAAGAGGTCGCTATCGTGAAGGAGCTGAGCGAGGTTGCTAGCCAGCACCCATACTACAAGTACGCCACTGTCGCAAATACTCAGACAAGCATCAAAATCTGACTTCGTGCTAGGTACAACCAAAAGTGGGCGAGAACTATTCAGAATGCCATCGGCACCGCCGTCTACACTGCTTGGCTCGGCGGTCTAGGTTCCGATTCGCAGCCTGCCTCTCTCGGACGCCTTCTCACTCTCGAGCAAGTCGGCGCCGTCTTCCAGGGTACGTTATAGCTCTTCACGATCACACTAGCACCCAAGCTGACATCGCACAGTCCCTACCAACCTCAAGGATCGTGACGCCTTCCACTTCACTATCGAGGAGTACCTCCTCTCTTTGACGGACCTGACTAACGAGCTTGCCCGTCTGGCTCCTAACGCTGTTACCCACGGGGACTTTGAGCTTCCTCTTGTTATTAGCAGTTTTATCAAGGATCTCTTTGCTGGTTTCCAGCTTCTCAACCTCAAGAATGACATCCTCCGTAAGCGAGCCGATGCCGTCAAATATGACGTCAAGAGGGTTGAGGATGTTGTCTACGATTTGAGCCTGCGTGGACTGGTGAAGCGAGCCGGTGAAGGTGACACAGAGATGGCCACTGCCGAGTAAAAATCAGCTTTGCGAGAAGACCTTGAAAGAAGGATGACGGTGTCAAACGCGATCACAGACAGGTAGTTTGTGTATCTGCTTGAGAACAATTACAGAACATCGTACAAGATTCAAGATATCAGTATGCAACACGTGATTATCAGGTATTTTAATTAATCATGCATGCCAGTGAAGGCACTCCTAGTTTGACAAATGGTTCCATTTCCTGCTTAACTTCTGATTTGAACCTGGTTGACGTGGATTTTGTTTACAATAGAAATACACCGTAATCCATCCCATCTCTAAACTCCAAGTAACGTTCAATATAGTACCCGAGTCTTTTTAAAGCTCGTATTTTAATCATGGCGAAATGTACACTTGTCACCTCTGGCACACTTGCCCTGCTGCCAGAAGGTACACGGCTTAGTGCCGATAAGTGCCTTGTTAGCAGGCTTATGCGGTGGCAGAGTACCTCTCTTTTTCCGTCCATCTTTGCCATCGCGTTCACCTCTACTTCCGTGGTGATCGTCGCGATCGTAAGTACGGTCCCAGCCTCTTTCTTGTTCGCGATCTCGGCCGTGATCCCTCTCGCGCTCCCAGTCACGCTCTGCGGCAGGTGGAGGTGGTGGGGGCGCTTGTTGACCTTGTGCCATCTGGCTCAGCATCATATATTGCTGATAAGATGGATCGTTGGGGTTGAAATAGGGAGCTGCATTCGATGCTGAGGCTTGTGCCGGAGCCTGCGTTGGCTGGTTGATGGCAGCCAAAATAGATTGAATTTGGTTCCCTGGAATTTGTGGCTGCTGTTGTGAGGGTGCAGCGCTTGTCTGAGGCTGAGCTGGTTGTTGCCCGCCATTCATCTGTTGCAGCAAAGCCATATAGGGGGCATACTGCTGTTGCTGAGCGTAGAATGCAGTCCAGTCCTGAGGGTTAGCTGGAGCTTGACCGGATGAAGCACCAGATACCGCTGACAGGAGGGCGTTTGCTTCCGCTTCTGCTCGCGCACGTTCTTCGTCCTCCTTCTTTTGTCGAGCTGCCGATTCTTTGTTATAGCCCAGCTGCCATTCACGAACCTTCTCATGATCGTGCAAAATCCAGTCAGGGGGTGAGTTGGCTGGAAATGGCAGACCGGCCAGAGATTTGGCCACACCTTCAATGGCACCTCCGCAAAGGCGAGTAGGTAGGTCAGAGTAGTGGAACGCTCGCCAAACATCGCTTGTGCTTGGATTGGGATCTCGCCAGTTCTTGACCTTGTCAGATTTGAGAAGGGCAATTATCTGCTCTAGAACAGCGCGGCCCGCGACAACAGGTAGAGTATCATTAGCCAAGTTGGAAACATGATGTGAAGGCGATGTGCGCTGGTGGGACGAAGGTTGTGAAGCCGTAGGGGCGCCACGGAGGCTGCCCAGGATCGAGTCGAGGCGGTTTGCTGGGTTGTTTTTCGCGTCAATACGCTGGAACGCCGAGTAAAGCGCCCGATCAACTCCCGTCTGTTGCTCATCACGCCATCGAGTTTGGATCTCCTGGAACTTAGCGTCATCTGGTAGGTATTGTGTCTTTCTCTGTGTAGTTGTTGATGTTTCAGGTGGAGGTGACTTGGGAGTTGGTGGTATGTCAGCCGGATCTGTATATATAGCCATGAGCTCTCGTTGCTCCCTGTCTGCGATTCGCTGCTGTTCATCTGTTGAGAAGGTGACGTGTCCACCTCTGTTGACAAAGTTCTTGTTTCGGACGTCAGTTGGTAATCTTGAAAGATCAATCCCAACTGGTCCCATCCAGGGCTGGTAAGGGACATCGTCATCCTCCTCATCCTCATCCACGTCCGCGCGCTGCTTCAGGACCATTCCTTCGGACCGATCATCCGCAGCATCTCGGATCATGTTCTGCTCCCTGCCCTCATCCTCGGCATCTTCCTTCTGGAATACCTTGATCTGGACCAGCTCGCTTTCCGGCTTCCAAGTAACTCTGAGTTTACGTCGGGCTTCCTTGCGAAGACGCTTGGCCTTTTCTTCGGGTGTTTCGGAGGTTTCAGATCCATTGGTTTCCTTAGGTTGAACAGGGGATTCGGCCTTTGGAGCATTGATCGAGTCGAGAAGTGAAGCAATACCGGATAAGGCGCTCGAGGCAGCGCTTGGAGTTGGGGTTGTAATGGCGCCATTACGAGATATGGATGGCTTAGTTTCCGTTCGTGACGCTTTTGATTCAATTTTGGTCTTCTCATCATTTGCAGCCTTAGCCTCTGGCTTGACTTCAGGTTTTGGAACTGACTTGGCCACCGGCCTAGGTTTCCCTGGGAGAATAGAAGCAGCAGCAGCTTTTGCAGCACTGGTTTTAGATGCGGATTGGAGTTGAATCTTGGGCGTGACAAGTTTCCTCATAAGAGAACCGCCGCCAGATTCTACAGCAATCTTTTTCACCGTGCGTGTGTCAGCTTCATCATCACGAGCACGCTTGACTGAAGGTTCCATGCCAGGTTTGGCCTTTGCTCTGCTTGACGCAGAGGTGCCAGTATATCCAGTACTTGTCTCGGGCTCGTTAGCCTTGAGTTTTTTGACCTTAGCAGTGATCTCTGACACAAGCTCCTTGACTTCAGCGTCCCCCTTGTCTGCAAATCTCTTCCGAACTGTCTCAAAGTTTGTTGTGTCGGCAATCTTTTTCGTCATTGGAAAATGGGTGAACATTTCAAGGACAATTTTTGGAAACTTTCCTGAAAAGTCACCTGCTTTGATACACATGATCAGCGCATTCACCAAGCTCAAAACTAGCTTTTGGTGGCCTCCAAGATTATCCAGGACAGCATCATCCGCATGCTCAATAGTGGCATCCAAAGCACGATACAGTATCTGCTTCTTTTGCTCAAATTCATGCCGCGCCTTCGCAAGCGCAGCTTCAGGTACCTTATCCTTTACAGCTTGGTCAAGGTCCTGCTTGGCGCGATTCATTTCACCACGAAGCTTAATGAAATACTCGCCTGCCTGTTGTACACGGTTTGCAATGAGGGTGTTTGTTCTTGCAACAGATTGCTCGATATGTACCATCCCGATGGCATCCCAGGCTGCAGCTTCAGCTGGATCTGTTGGGCGAGTAGCGGGACGGATCTGAATATTGTTAAACAAATGCTTTATCTGGTGGGCAGGAAAACATCTTACGGGTTTACCACGTTCCTCCTCCAACTCTTTTTTTGCTTTTTTCTCTGCCTTGTTTTTGGAAGCTTCGTCGGATTTAAGTTGCTCTTTGAAAGCATGTGGGTACTCTGTATATTTTGGGCGACGTTTCCCCAAGCTCTTCATGGCACGATCGAAATCATCCAATAGTGTCTTAGCCTCCATGCGTCTTTCATCCAGTCCTCCCTTGTCGGGTGAGGGTCGATACTGGCTTGTGAAACGGCCCTGGACCTCACATGGGAGGCTGTAACCAAGTTCAGGGACCATCTGTCTTCCGCTACGAGCTGGCAAGGCTACCAGAGGAGCAAGCTTATCATAACTTTTAGGGGCTGGAAGCTTGGCTGTTCCTTCATAGATCAGGTGGGGAAGACCCTTGATGGCAGGATGCTTGGCTTGAGCAGCCTTGGTTCGCTTATTGAACTGGACGATCAACTGAGCTTCCTCAGGAGAAGGGGTGGGAGCCGTCAGGTTATCGACGTCGTCAACCTTCTTCACAACAGGAGAGCCCACAGGCGAGTCAATGTATGTTGCGGCAGGCTCAGGTGTTGGGGTATCAGGGGCAGGTTTCACAGCTCGCTTCCTCTTTTTAACAGGAGGCTCACTTGTGATATGCTGTGTAATACCAGTGTCTTGATCAGCAGCTGGTTGAGGAATAAGATACGGATTGTTCGTGGCAGGTGGTGATGATGCGTTGTTGATGAAGTGCGGTTGTTGCGGGTGCATATGCTGCTGGAAGTTCTGGGCGGGCAAAGACTGTGAGGTTTGAGGGTAGGCGACCGGCTGCTTAGGGGCGAACTGAGGCTGAGAGAGGGTTTGGACAGACTGTGGTTGTTGCTGAGGAGCATGTTGCTGCTGTTGCTGTTGTGGGGGAGGTTGTTGGTGGCCTTGATGGTGTTGCTGAAAGTTCATCTGTTCATTTGGTCGAGGTTGCGGGGTCTGGCCGTTAACTGGTGATGAAAAGGCTGGCTGGCTGTATGGTTGCTGATTCTGAACGGGAGACTGCTGAGGGGGCCGGCTGAAGTTATGGCCTTGTGCGAAAGTTGGAGGAATAGCATCGAATTGTTGTACCGGTGTATGGCTCTGTTGCCGAGTTGGCTGGGGCATTACATGAGGCTGGGAAAATTGCTGGATAGGGGACTCGAAGGACGATTCGCTAGGTGGTGCCATAGAATATGGGAAATTAGAGGAATGATGGTGATTCGAAAGTTGTCCGATACCAGCCATGGCACTGTCCAAGTTCATCTTGCTGTGTTGACCATAGATATCAGAATGTATGCCACTATAATCCGTATCCATTGCATCTGATGTCTGCTGTGAAAACTGCTGGTTCATTGACAAAGAGTCATGTCCAGGATGGTAGCCTCCTTGATCTTGTTGAGAGCCATGTAAAGTTCCGGGAAGGAAAGAGTGGCCTTGGTCCGAGTCGAAAAAGTTTGGGGCAGAACCATCCTGGGGGTTGATTTGGGAATATGCTCCCTGGTCATTCACTGGCTGCGACCAAGCTTGATGAGGGTCAAATTGACCATTCTGTGCTGGAAACCCGTAATTGTTATGCCACTGATGCTGTGTCTCATCAGCGCCGTTCTGGCCATTGTTTGACCAAGACTGCATCTTGTGTTGATGCCCTGCTAGGGAACAGCAGCTACTACAGCACTAGTATGGTCAAGATCAATTGAATTGAACAACTTTACGAGCTAAGGCATAGTATCAGTAATGCTATTGTGAGATGTATTGCTGAGAAAGCAATGCAGAAGGAAGCAGTTGATGGAACAGTAATAAATAAAGGGTGAGAGGTGTGTGATGTGATAGCTGCAGTTAGGCGTTGGCGTAGCCGTAATTACAGCGAACACCAATGTATCAAGCGTGTAAAGAAAAAAGGTACTAACATGAAGAATTAAGCTGGAAAGTAACCTTATGCAGGTGTCTTTCTGTTAAGGAAAGGCTGTCGGCTATCGCAGCTGCAGGCGGCCCACCATAAAGACACGCTAGTCGACAAACGGATGAACTGGCAGGGATCCGGGTCTTGGAAGAAAAAGACAAGGTGGTGAGGTGAATCTGTAGTCTAGAAGAAATAAGAAAAAGAACCATCAGCAAAGCCGGCAAAAGGAATTGGAAAGCGAGTAGTGACTGGTATTTGATAAGTAAAAGCAGAAAGGAAGAGAAATTGAAGTAAGTGGCAGATTATGGACGTAGAGAGCTTTGATAAAGAGCATCCAGCAGCTGGCATTAGTCAAAAATGATGTCTTTCTGTTCGATCAGAGGTCGGACAAAGACTGCCATAATTGACAAAGACACCCAAAGAAACCGAAAAAGATAAATTCCAAGACCAGAATTAAACTCTGGTCATATACAGTAACTTGGTCTGTAAAAATGGAATCGCCTGGTCGGTTGCGACATTCTGGAGAGGTCTTGGATGGTGGAGCCACTGTTTCTTGAGGTGCGTGTACACCCGCATTTTAGCGCGTGTAGTCCCTGAGATGTCGCTCTCTTTGGTGCTGAGGGAGCTGGAGGCAGCGTTATCGTTATCACCAAGCCCCTGTACCAACCACGCAACTTAACTGACGCTGCAACGTCGCGAGACGATGATCATCAGCCAGAACGCCCTTTTTGACCATGTCTGGATGCTCTTTTTATCATCAAAACACTTGCATCGTGGGTTTTTAGATGCGCGTTCGCGTCGCTTCTAGGTAGGCCAGGTTGTATATACCTAGATTTCGCCACACGGGCGTCTTGGTCTTGGTTACCCAGCCACTGCAGCTTTCTGCCCCTAGAAGGCGACACGGAGGAGCTTTTATCTCCAAGCAAGTCTCCACGACGGTCACCATCTCATCGCCTCGCAATTTAAATGCTGCAGAGGGTTCGAGTGGTTGTTTCCATTGTTATAGAGAAATCACAGATACAATACTGCTGTTTGGTTCTGATGGGGGTGGTATGACCGAGCCATGCAGAATGACGCGACAGAGGTAAAACGGTTGATTGGTGCAGATAGGGAAAAGGGAACGGGGTCAAGTTTGGGCATACCCTTTGATTCAGGAATAGTTCCTTCGACGGGAGCTTTATCCGTATTCCTACCAAAATATGCAGAGTGATCCTATCCCATCTGTATATTGCGCGAGTCGCGTGGTGTTTACAACATTATCGAACGTAGGCGTGACCTGTCCGGATGAAGGCAGTAGACAGTACAAGGGCGGCCCGTCAGTTCGCCAGTACGAAGCGGCGGCGCGGGCGCAGATCGAGAAAATGAACACAAAAGAATCGAAATGGAAGTATTAAGTGCTGTTGGTATTTAGATCAGCAGTTGAGCGCCCACACAGCGTGCTGTCGCGATATATGATGGGGGTTGATGAGGTGTCGTCGGATCAAAGAGAATGAAAAGAAGTCCCTGGCAGTTCGCAACTGAGAATGGAGCTGGACGTGTAGGAGTCTAGCCCCGTTTTTAAGGCACCAAATGCTATCATGAGTCCGCAATATCAGGCATAAGGATGGAGTAGAGGCCCCATAATTTGAACTGCCTCATCAGCGGCTGGCCGCCCCTTGGAGCTCGGCGGGCCCAGCACCGTGGCACTTTCCATATCCAATCGTGTCGGCGCTGTATCGGTCCGTGCTTCCAGCTTGCGCGCTGTAGGGAGCTTCCAACAGTCCAGCGGTCCTCTAGTATTGGATCGTGGCCTCAAGCTGGCATCAAGCGATACATTTTCTCACGCCGAAGATTGACTGACGAGTTTCTATCTGATTTTTTCTGATACTTCAGGCTAGTAATTCTATCAGCGCTTTACCCATACGATCGTTCGCTATTCATACCGTTGGCCCTTATACAACTCCTAAGCTGCACATCCCACTATCACCCTCTCGATATCTCAGGCGCCCCGTCGTCATTTGCCAACATGGCGACAAAGGGCAACTCTCTGCGCGATCGCCAAATAGGTTTGTGATAACGAATGTGCAGGGCGCTGTTCATTCTTCCACTAACACTTTCCTTAGCTTCGCTTAAGAAAATCCTCAACCTGAACGAGACGGTCGAATCCTCCGAAGCGGACGAGGCGCATGCTAACGGTCTACTCGCTCCTGTTGCGCCCATTCTCGACGCTGATGGCAATCCCATCTGGAAAGTTCTAGTCTTTGACGACCTTGGTCGAGATGTCATCAGTAGTGTAATGCGTGTCAGTGACTTGCGCGCAATGGGTGTAACAATGCACATGTAAGTCGACAAGCATGCTGGGATAAATTCAATATTGACCAACTGCGCAGGCATATTGGCGGCGCAAGACACCCTATCCCCGATGTTCCGGTCATTTACCTCCTCGAACCGAATGCGCAAAACCTACAGGCAATTACTTCCGACTTGCAGAAGGGACTTTACACTCCTGCTTACATCAACTTCCTCTCCTCTCTTCCTCGTGTGCTTCTCGAAGACTTCGCCACACAAACCGCAACAGCTGGCACATCCGAACATATTGCTCAGCTGTATGATCAGTATCTGAATTTTATTGTGGCTGAGCCAGACTTGTTCAGTTTGGGGATGCAAAAGGAACACACATATTGGGCATTGAACAGTGCGGCTACGAGCGATGAGGAGCTTGACCGAGTGGTGGACAAGATCGTGAGCGGCCTCTTTAGTGTTGTCGCTACGATGGGTATGTTGGAAACCTTACTCAGAAACCAGTGTGCTAATACATTTCTAGGTGTGATTCCTATCATTCGATGTCCCAAGGGCGCTGCTGCAGAGATGGTCGCTGCTCGACTTGATCGTAAGCTTCGAGATCATATCCTCAACTCCAAGGACAACCTCTTTTCAGGACCAAGGCCAAATGCATCATCCGGTACACACTCTTCCCGGCCTGTTCTTATCCTTCTCGACCGAAACATTGACTTGATACCTATGCTCTCCCATTCTTGGACATACCAAAGTCTAGTTCACGATGTTCTCAACATGAAGTTGAACCGCATTACCATTGAGACCCCCGCGGAAGAAGGAAACCCAGCAAAGGGTCCTACAAAGAAGGGCTATGATCTAACTACAAACGACTTCTTCTGGACCAAGAATGCTGGCAGTCCATTCCCTCAAGTAGCCGAGGACATTGATGCTGAATTGACCAAATATAAAGAAGACACAGCTGCGATCACAAAGAAAACCGGTGTTACGAGCCTCGAGGACCTCCAGGCCGACACTAGCGCCAGTGCTCAACATCTCAAGGCGGCAATAACACTGCTCCCCGAGATGAGAGAGCGCAAGGGCATTCTTGACATGCACATGAACATCTTGGCGGCTTTGTTGACAGGTATTAAAGATCGTCAGCTCGATAACTACTTCCAGCTAGAAGAGAATGTTGTGAAGCAAACCAAGGCTCAGATTATGGAGATTATCAAGGACGACAACAAGGGCACTGAGCCTGTCGATAAGCTGCGTCTGTTCATCATCTGGTTCTTGAGCACTGAACAAGAAGTCAACAGACAAGAATTCGAAGGCTTCGAGAAGGCTCTCTCAGAAGCTGGCGCAGATGTCTCATGTCTGCCATACGTCCGACAGTAAGCTTCCTATATGGACATTTGAGTTGTTTATACTGACTGAGATAGGGTTCGCGCGACTACCAAAATGACACAGCTTACCACCATCAACAACACTGCTCAGCCAGCTCAATCATCAGATCTCTTCGGGCGCTTCTCTTCAATGTCGTCACGTCTCACGGACCGCCTCAAAGAATCTGGAGTTCCTACAGGGTTGTCCTCCAACTTTGAGAGTCTCATTAGTGGTGTGAAGAATTTCCTTCCCGCTGATCGTGACTTCACTGTTACTAAGATTGTCGAATCTATCATGGATCCTTCTTCTGCCTCTTCTTCTGCAATCGCCAAGACAGAACATTACCTTTACTACGACCCTAGATCAGCCAATGCTCGAGGTACCATGCCTCCTCCTAGTGCTGTGCGGTCGGGTGCAGGCTCTAGCACGCCTGGCGGTATGCCTGGGTCTCAGGTGCCAGGACAAACTGCTAGCTTTGGTCAAAGACGGCAAGGCTTCAGCGAAGCTGTTGTTTTCACAGTTGGTGGTGGCAGCATGGATGAGTACGGTAACCTGCAGGAGTGGGTAAGCCGCACAGGAGGCGACAGAGCCAAGAAGAGGGTTGTTTACGGCAGTACAGAAATGGTCAACGCTGCAGAATTTATCAAAGAGGAGTTGGATACATTAGGAAAGGAGGTAGCATCATAATGCTTGATCGAAAATGGAGAATAGACAGACTAATGGGATTCGGACACTGAGGGCCAATCCGAGAATTACTCATGCATGACTTCGTATTATCCACACTGGTCCACGTAACTTAGCTTTTGTTATAAGAACTCCATGTTTTGACTTTCCTTCACATTCTTCATAGATACCTAAGCTAGACACTTGCTGCACTCCATCCATCACACGAGCCTACCCTATACTCAGCATCCAGGCTTGTCGTGCAGTGACGTCTGACAGAATGCTGCTTGGAAACACCGTAATGTCGACATCTAATATTTCGATTGTACTTTACCATAAGATACTTTGAATAGAGATCGTCTGGCCCATAATTAAGAAATACTATCTTGATTGAGCCAGAAGACACGAAGTACTTGCACGAGATCGCGGGTTGATCTGGGGCAATCAGGGCAGCTCCATGCCAGTTTGGAGTGTGCCTGAGCTACTGTAAGGTACGTACCGATCTAATCTGAGAACAACACCACTGGATCCGACCCCGTCCTGTCCCAGTTTGAACTTGATTGCGCAAGGCCCCAAACCGACAAATCTTATTGGCAAAGCCCTGCTACCTCTTGATTATTTCCATTGTGTCAACATCACAAGCATCATCAATCCAGTTTTATCAACAACACAACGCGCACAAATAATCGCCCGAATCGAATCTTTTCGCAACCCAGCGCGTTTCATTGACGATATCTACGCCCCGATCGCGCGTCGATCGCAGCCTCTCCCTCCCTCGCCATGGACGAGTCCCCCGTTAAGACCGAGGGCGCCACTCGCCATCGCGCCGGCTACAAGTCATGGAAGAAGAAGTACAGGAAGATGCGCATCGTCTTTGATCAAAAGATGCACGATGGCGAGGAGCTGCACAAGCAAGAGGATAAGGCCGCTGCGCTGGTCAAGCGCTTGGCTGTAGAGAATGAGTACGCCATCTCCCAGGCTCAGATACGTAATGGAGAAGGAATGCTAACCACTCAACTCAACAGTCGTTTATTGGATCTACTACTCGAGATCAATAACTCCCCGCAGATTCCACCCGAGAAACAGGTCGAGGTATCTCTCGAGCCTCCATCCGACTCTAAAGCGCCCGTCCTACCCCTGGATGAAGAACATGAACTACGCAAAGATACCCCGAGAAAGAAGCTCGAAGACCTCGTCAATGGTGTTCCACACTCAACATACAACAGTGCCAAGGAGACACTACCACAAATCGTCAGCGAACTCAAGGCTCCAGACGGCGAAGCCTACCCTGCCGATTTCCTATCCGCTGATGACATCGACAACTACATCTACGAAATCGACATGGCTCTCGAAAACGATACGCATCATCTCCCTACACTTGCCCCTCGTGCCCATCCCGGGAACCACCAGCCTTCACACCCGCATCTTAAGAACCCTACGAGTGTAACAAATTGGCTGCGTAAACACGCCCCCAAGATATTCCTCCAAGACGGCGAAGCGCACGGTGATGCGGACGACAACGAGGGCGGTCACACTGGCGGACGTAAGTCGCGCGGGTCACGAGGTGAGCGTGGCGGAAGAGCAAGCACAAGAGGCAAGCGTGTCAGTGCCGCTGCTCGCGCAGTCGCTGCAGATCGCGATGTGGATGCCAGTATGGATGAAGAGCAAGACGTTGCTTCAACGCCTGTAAGCCGTGGCAAGCGCAAGAGGAATACCGAAGACGACACGGGATACAAGCCCCGCGGCTCATCGACAAGACCGACCAAGAAGAAGCGTAAGAGCGAAGCAGAAGGAACGCCCAGTGGGCGCAAGTCCAAGAAGGATAAAGAAGCTTCCACCGCTCAAACCGACTAGTCCCCAGACAGTCCTCAGAAGATTTTCCTCGGAGCGAAAGTAGCCGCTCTTCCGTATGGTCAAGATCCGCATCACAACATGTATTACTATCGAAATCAAGAATGACGCCTCACGGACGAAATCCGTCTGTACGCAACAACCCCGGCATCACAGTCGCATGCATCCACAACCATGGTATTCCTTCCGGCCAGCCGAGGGTCATCTCCATTCGGGACAACCCGGCTCTAAGGGTGCCTTTTTTTTCATTTTGTTCATTCTCAATTACCAGCCCCTTTTGTACGATCCATTTCCTTATACGTGCACGTTCGGGCTTAAGCCGAGGCATTCCCTACTACGGGGGAACAGACTGGGGCGGAAAACCTGGGGTTCTTTTTTGTAAGGGAGGGGAATGGGAGTTCATTGCTACTGATGTTTCTTTTTCTCAATCAGGGAATTATTTTTGGAGATTTGGGTGTCGGTTACGCTAGCTACGGACAACTACCGAGGTTTGATAGCAAGCAATATGAAAAAAGAGGCGTTCGAAGCGGCATCTTGAACGAGTAGCTGTGCGTTAATGCACCGAACATGTGAGAAGATGAGGTGCAGGGATACCGAGATCCAATAGATTTGCTTTAACCTTTGTTTAAACTGGTGTTATGACTCCGTTACTCCGCGACTAAGGGGAACTAGAGAAAAATGTACTATGGGGATCAGGGAGTCACAACGTCAGCGGCCAGGGAAGAGCAAGGTGAAGATAACTATAAAGCAGGGCTGGGTATCCCATTATGTCTATCTGCTAAGAACAAGCAAGAAGCTTTCTATTTACATGGCATCTACTTCCCTGAACTATGCAGAATGTATAATGCTGACCTCCTCTTTGATATCTTTACTTTCACATATTCAGAAGCCCAACATCCTATCCAACCACGATGATAATGGAGGAATGTTCTTCATAAATCGTTAGCCCACTGCATATGACCTTACAGCGGGTTCCGGTGCTTGAATGCTCTTGACGACGCCACATTCCTTTCTGTTAAGGAGATGAGTGGTCAAAAGACCACAAGAAGTGATGCTCCTGTGGTTGTCAGGACTGGAGCGAGATGCTATTCAAATGGTGACAACGAATTCGACGCCGATGATTGACGAGATCATGAAAGAGTGGGTGCTCTTGCGGCTGTATAAGCGACCAGAAGGTGGAAGTGGAAGGTAGCGAGTGATTAAGAGAAACTCGACGAATTTTTGTCAAGGCATTTACAGCTTCTCCTTGAGGGTCTTCTTGAGGCGGCGCTCGACAGCGTCCATGTACTCGTTGGTGGTGGCATAGTCCTTGCGCTCAGACTTGCCAGTGGCAAGAGCGAGATCCTTGGTCATGATACCATCAATGTCGACGGTGTCAATGCAAGCCTGCTCAAGGCTCTCGGCGAAGGCAACGACATCGGGGGTGTTGTCGAGCTTACCACGCTGGATGAGACCACGGGTCCAGGCGAAGATGGAAGCAATGGGGTTGGTTGAGGTCTCTTTGCCCTTCTGG
>JAAVUD010000086.1:0-96787 GCA_014898915.1 Fusarium chlamydosporum | reverse complement strand
CTACTTTTCGGCCCCCTGAGCGAGTACATTGGCCGCCGGCCTGTTTTGATCAGTACATACCTGGGCTATATCCTGTTCATGTTCCTTGCTTCTGTATCGCCCAACTATGCAGCGCTCTTGGTATTTAGATTACTTTGCGGTATCAACGCAGCTGCTCCTACCACTGTTATCGGAGGTCTATATGCGGATATCCTCGACGACCCTTCGACTCGAGGTAATGCCATGGCTCTTTACATGACCGTTACCACCATCGGTCCCCTGATCGGTCCCATCGTATCTGGTTTCTCCTCTACAATCTCCTGGCGCTGGCCCTTCTGGATCGCGGGCATCATGGCAGTTGCAGGTCTTCCTCTTGTCCTTACCATCCCCGAGACGTACGCCCCTGTTCTTCACAACAAGATGGTCAAGGCGCATATCAAGAGGCGAGAGAAGCAGAAAAAGAAGGCCAAGGTCGAGTCTAGCGGCGAGGAACCCATGGAGCTGAAGCCTTTCAATGTTCGAAAGATCTTCTTCCGACCAATGAAGCTGCTCTTCACTGAGCCTATTCTTGCGTCGACTTCGATTTATCTCACGTTGGCATATTCTGTCTTTTACCTCATGTTCCAGGCATATCCTCGCGTGTTTCAAGGTATGTCAATCCGCTATCACTTGATTTCACTGATATCTAACCATATGGTAGGATTTTACGGTCTCTCGCCCGGAATGGCAGGACTGGCATATATCCCTTGTAAGTTCTATCTTCTTCATACTATTGTTTCACGCGTGCTAACCAAGGTACAGTCTGCGTCGGCGTTATTTCTTCTCTGGGTGTTTTTGCTATCTACACGAGATACCATGATAAGCAAACCGCTGCCGGCGCCGAGTGGACGAAGAATCACATCTACCGACGACTTCCTCTTGCTTGCATTGCTTCTCCTTGGTATGTTCTCCTCTTCCACATCTAGCTAAATACTGACGAACAAACTACAGCATGGTTATCTCCCTCTTCTGGCTCGGCTGGACCGTTTGGCCTTCGCTGTCTCCCGTCATCCCTACTCTAGGCGGCATCTTCTTCGGCCTCGGCTTCCAGCTCCTCTTTATGGGAATGACAAACTACCTCACTGACGTCTTCCGAAGTCACTCTGCCTCCGCTCTCGGTGCTGCTGCCATGCTGCGTTCCATCGGAGCCACGACACTGCCCCTCGCTGCCGACAGCATGTACAACAATCTGGGCATTCACTGGGCGCCTTCGGTTCTTGCCTTTATTGCTCTGGCTATGGGTATTATCCCTTTTGTCTTTATCAGGTATGGTGATCGCCTGGCACGAAGCAGCAAGACTGCACGTGAAGCCTTTGCCATCCAGGATTGAGCAGCTCTGCATGAACTTGAGAAGACGACGACACGACATCATTTTACATCATGAACTAAAAGCGAAATTTTCTGGCATCGCATACATGGGGTTTTGTTAGATGTGGGTTATAGATTTCTGGAATAGAGCAGTATGCAAAGAATAATACTTAATTTTATTGGGAACTCATCGGGAGACACCTCGATGTTCTTACCAAGGATCCGTATGTACGTGACGATTCTTACGTCAAAGTCCATTAGTTTCGAGATTGCCCTCACTAAGTAAAGGCTCCGGCCAATTGCAGTATTGTTCTCGGTCACCTAGACATTTTATAGATACATAGATTCATGTCGCGCGTCACATCACATTGGAAGCCATAATTTCATTGAACATCTTTTTTTTAATTTGTTTAGTTAATTAACTAATACTGCAACGACAAAACAACGAGCAGGGACGCGTTGTAGCAAAGCAGACTTGTCCTTGTGCAAGAGAACCGCCGCCAGGGCATATCCTGTTTTCCTGCACGCCATTTATACCAGCATCTTCAACCGCTGGACTCATCAAAGGTCCAGAGAAGGGTGGTACACACTGCTCAGCAGTCACCGTTCCCTCCTCTTTGGCGGCGACCCATCAGCGTCGCAACAGGTCTGGCAGACCGAGCTGCTCTGTGACCCATCTGACGCTGATGGGCTTGCAGGGAGATGATCCTACATTCTGCCCTAAACCACCCTCATCTTGACTCTCGGTAAACCCTTCACTCCGAATGTGAGCGCCTGCAGATCCATCCTCGAAGCGGCGTCCTCCACTTACCCAAAGGCCCGTCTAGCAGGCTCAATCGGTAAAGTGGTTGTCACCTCAACTTGGCAATCTGCGTTCGTTCGCATTCGGGGCGCTGGGAGTACCCGAGAGTAGAAGGGTTTGAGCCCGAAGGATGGTGGACTAGGGCAGCGGCCAGACAGAGACTGTGCGACCGGATCTGCTCAGCAGATGTAGTGCACAGCTCATTGGAAGAATCCCATGAGTTCACTCCGTCTTTCCATTCCCTGCGTCCGGTCGAACTTGAGTCGCCGTCGCGGGGTGGTGATCCCGTTTGACAGCCAGTGTCAAGCCATTACAGGCATATACCAGATATTTCCGCAGTGGCTACGCGATGTGTAGTCGAGACGGCCTTGTGGTCAGAATTGGCTACCTGGAGCCGGTCCAGTCACCATCTGTTAGGCTAGTCATCGTGCCGAATGAAGCGTGAGGCTCAGTGCTCGATAGTCTTTCGAAAAGAAGTCATGTTTCGACATCAAGCCGACTGTTCGTGATTCTGTTCGTAAGTCGCATCATGTCTGAAAAGTAGTTGTCATTCGTCATCGAGTCGTAGAAAAGGTCGTCATTAAAATAATATCGTCGTAAATCGGGAAACGGAGCCAAGGAAAGAAGCAAAGTGTATGTCGGTTCGAGTCATTGAACTCTGGTGTCGTCCTTGTTGGGGGTATCTTCCAAGAAGCCTCTCTAAACCGAACAGATGAGAAGAAAAGAAAAGAAGGAAAAAGAAAGTTCCAAGGATATCAGTGAAGATTCCATAGAGAAGTTTCTGTCTCGGACTAGAGCCGAGCGTCGTGCATTGCTGCGTGTACGTCTTTTTCTTGAGAACCAAAGATGACGGAAGGAAAAGGGCCAAAATGAAACAAGCCGCCTGTATCGGGTCCCTGCCAGTTGTAAATGCGTCCAAATACCCGCCCCGGATCCAGCCATGTGGTGTTGTGGTAGATGAAAGAAAAAGTCCAGAGACGATAGTGAGTTGTGTGAACGACCGTTGGAGAGTGTTTCCCGGAGAGGAATAATAGACCAGATTCCCCGAAACCCAAAAGAACGCTTGCTATGAAGACAAAAGAAAGATATAAATAAATAAAAAAGACAATAAAAAGCAACGCGAGAGGGGATATTCTTAAGACTTGTTCGAAACACCGTTCCTGATGCAATAAACGCCGATATGCCGTGTCCATGATGGATAATAGTTCTATGCCGCTGCGAAATTTGAATGCTTCAACTTTTCTCCGGGAAACGAGGAAGGGATTGGTGCAGTATTAGTAACTTGAGGTCGTCACCACTGGATAGCTGTCCTGGGGCCCTGGTTGTCACATAATGGTGGCGTACTCTTGGTATCGATCCCAGCCGAAGCCGCCCATACCACCCATGCCGCCCATGCTTCCCATTCCTCCCATTCCCATACCCATACCAACACCGCATTGAGCGGGGGCGAGCATACTAGGGAGAGGAAGAGCGGGGATGGGTGCTGTCACTGGAGGCGAGCTCCAGAAGAAGCCGGCAGTCGAGTGAGGCTGGGTGAAGGCAGGGGTAGGTGACAAGTCGCTCATGGTCATCGGTGCCCAGATAGGGCTTGTGCTTGAGTCGGCCGATGATGTGACGCTGGGGCTTGAGGGAAGCACTCGCCATGAGTCAACAGCAGCCAGGTTACCATGGTAGTGAGGCTGCGACCACATGTTGTGAACAGGAGAGCTGGGCAGCAGCGTGGGTTGTCGGACAACTTCGACGACACGAGGAGGAGGGGGGGGTAGCAGAGGCTTCATAAGAGCGCTAATGCTGTTCTTGACCTCCTCGCTCTTGCCGCAGAGCAGTTCACCGGCACCCTCCTCCTCAAGACCCTCGAGGGCTGAGACGTGGGTGCGGAAAACAAACTTGTTGATGTCCTGAACAAAATCCTCGTGAAGCTTCTTACACTGTTGCTCCTTATCGGTCCAGTCGTATGTGTTGGCCTTGGCATCGACACAGTGAATTTCCTTATGGTACTCAACCAGAGCGTCGATGGTATCTTTTGTGAGCTTATAGGCAACCTCGTTTCGCAAAACCATGTCAACATGAACGATGTAAGCCTCAACGTGAACGAGTTCATAGTTCATGATAGCTTCGACCAGGGGGTTGGCAGCATCCCGCTTGAAATCGGACTCGGGTGTCTTGGGCAACATAAGCGAGGTCAGTGTCCAGATGGCGTTTGGTGATGAGAGAGTCTCAGTGAGACATCGCTGGTGCTGGGGGACGGAGTTGAGAGGACGCTTGACACGGTTGATGCGCTTAAGTGTTTGTGTAAGCCAAGGCTCGACTTTTGAGCCCAAGACGACGTTGACAGATGAAGCCCGAGGAGCGAAGGCGGCGGCCGACGCCGGAAGGAGTTGGACGGGCATGTTAGTGAAGCGGAGGCGGGGCGAAGAAAGTCTAAGCGGAGCGGAACGGAGCGGGGGGAATCGCTGAACGGTACGGTAACGGAGACGTTGAAATAAAACGTCAAACGTTTATCGCTGCGTATATCGCAAAGAATACGGCGCGGGGGATATCGAACAAGAATATATATAAAAAAGGGAAACGTCGGAAGACGGAGCAGAGCAGGGATTCAAGATGGGATAGGATAGTACTTGTACGGGCGGACGGGCGGATAATAAGTGGTTTGGCGGTACGGATAGGTACTATGATATTATCTTGTCGTATCTTTCTGGATGAAATCGCCTGCTAAGCTGCCGCAACCGAGTAAAAGAAAAGAGAACGTAGGACGAGTTGCTCGTAAAGAAGAAGAAGAAGGGAAAAGAGAAAATGGAGGGTGGCAGGTGGTGTGGGGAGATGATATACCACTTTGGGGTGGGTGGTGTACTGTAGTAGAGGAGAGTAAGGCAAGTGCGCTGTAGTGGTGGTCTTGCTTGGTCTTAGTCGTGTGGATAAGGATAAGGTACTAAGGTAAAACCTGAACGGAAGGCGTCGGTCAAGTCTGGGCTGGGTTATCCTTTTAGTTTAGTTTGGTGCAACTCTGAGCGGGGGGGTTACTGAGCTAAAAAGCAGCCCTGTATTTTGTAGTATTTAGTGGTGGCTATAGGTGACGGCCCACTGAGAGAGGGAGCCAAGCCACCTCATACCTGGGCAGGTATCTACATACTGCGCTGGCTGAGGTGCTGTCCATCGTCAGTCATAGTTGCATTTTGGAGATGCAGATGCAGATGCACGGCACTGACCACTTCCGGGGTGTCTCGGAGGAGAGGGTGTAGGTATTCTAAAAAGTTGAGTATTCTTCGGAGGAGGCGTGCGGCTGTGTTGACCTGCATTGCATATGCTGGCTGACCCAGCTCGGACAGCCTAAGAGGCAATACAGTAATTATGGCATCCATTGTAGGTCTGTACCTTGCGTCTTTTTGTCTTTGTATTACCTCCACGACAGCAACAGCGACAGTGACAACAGCTGAAATGATGCGCACAGGCGGCACAAAAAAATCATTTTCCTAGGGCATACTATAGCATTGGCATCGATTGACTCACAATCCAATAGATCCCAGTCTAGGGCAGAAACTTGGAGGAAAAAACCATCACGTCGTGTGGGTGTGGCGTTGGGACAAGTACCGGTACTTGACGTTGCAGCGACCACATGTACCCGCTTCTACTGCTCTGTAACAGCACCTACACGGGAGGCGAGGCTTCTCTCCTTGACTGCCCGGGAATTTGGCTTGTTTCTCTTATTCGGACTCACGAGAGACACTCTCTTGTAATCGCATCACCATTTATCTCACAGCTCTGCAATTGCCATCACGTACTAACCAGGATCTTTAATGAATGAATCAATATCACATGTCTGAAGATAATCTCACCATTTTTGACGTCTTACCACACACACTTCAGTGCCTCGACCATGCTATGCCCTGCCCTGCCCTGCCTATCCTAGCCGCTCTCCTGGCTCTGGCTGGAAACAAGAAACGAAACAACCGCCGGCGCTTCTCCTAATCCCCTGCTCCATCCTGGCCTCTTATCTATGACAAAGTAGTAACTTTGCGTGCTATGCTAGCCGATCTAGTAGGTATAGAGTAGTCAATAGCCCCTGTGTAGCACATACCTTTGTCCATAATCCTCTAGCTGATATAGACTGTCGTCGTAACCACACTCGAACATTTTTACGAGCAAAACTTGAAAAGTGACAAGTTATGTTCCTGCAGCTTCACTAACAGGCCACTTTTATTCTCACATAATAACCTAGTTAGAACATAGGCTAATCATCCAACTCTTACAGAGGTTGGCCCGCTTCCTGACGATGCTGCACTCTTGCATATTATGCGACCTCGTCTTGGGCCCTTCGATGGCTTATTACGAGTCCTGTCTTCTTACCTTGCCAACTTCTACTCCTGTAAGCCCGTGCTCCTTTGGCATGTCCTTCCTGTCATATCAGTCCTTGCCTGCCGAGTGTTCCCGTAGCTCACGATCACAAGCGAGCGAGGAGGGCCTCTGAACTTTTGAAGGAGGGGGATTTTGAAGCGCCGCTTATGCAGGCTTCAGAGTCTAGCAAAGCCTTCAGGGCGGATATGGCCGCCATCTTTGTTTCCACAAGAGACATCTGCCGTCCTGCTCATTCGTGCCCTCACGCTGGATGGGCCGAGCAGAGACAATGATGTGCTCTGTTATTCCGCGTTCCACAATCCTCGAGGCACGCACGAGTCGGTCCATCACACCCTAATCGGGGCTCGGTGAGTCGCACATCAATCAATCTCGTTCTCGGACGAGCTGATACCCCAGGATCTTCAGCTGAAAACATAGTGATACTGTAATATCAACGACGTGACTATCCTGTTGATAAAGATGTACCGTACTATTTGTCCAGCCAGCAGCAATCCTATGAAATGACATGCATACGCATACGCATAGCATAGCACCTGCACTATCAGACGCACGAATTTCTCGGCTCTTCGACGCAGTTGCATGAGTTCTCTAGCTGGTTTAGTCCCCGATATCAAGCCCACTTCGTCGATGTGAGCCGCCATCCCCCCCGCCGTGAATATTATCACCTTTGTCGGCAGATCATGCCCTGGGAAGTGAGAGAATTGTGCCGTCGCAAATATCACAGCAACCCTGTGATTCTGGGACCTGCGGGCAAGCCCTGGTCCCCGTCGTCCGCCTTATTCTCGACGATGAAGCATATCTAAGGGGCATCTTCACATTCAACGGCTCGGTCCCCATAAGGTAGCGGTCGCTCCCGTCGCTCCCGTCTCGTCTTTAAGGGGAAATCAGGCTTCTCACGATGTGGTTGGCCATAAGAGACTATACCATCCCTTCAAGTCTCCAAAGCTGAGGGGACATGATCCATGCATCATCAAAACCTAGGTCCTAGATGCCAGAAAAGGAGAGGACACTTATCCAGATGGGAGGAAGGGGAAGAGCGTGGAGGTTAGATCAGGGCCGAAGAGGGGGGAGGATGGGATCCCAAAAGACTGGAAAGAAACGAGAGCCCATCGATGTCCTGGTACGAACAAGAGCCATCCATGCTAGTGTCAGACGTGATGTGAGGCTCTCATGAAAGTGCTATTATAGTATCTGATTGGTTGTCGAGAATATGTCATAAGCCAATCACAGTGAGAGACATTTCTCGGCTCTAGACCCAGCATCCAATCAGAACTCATAGGTGGCTCAAGACGAAGAAAGCTGGGGAGACCAGGCAAAGGGTCATGGAGTCGACGGAAAACCCAATCCTAAAGAGGAATTTGAGTGACTTTGACAAGCTCAGTAAACTCTTCAGGGGGCGCTTGACCTTTGGTGATGGTTGGTTTTGGTGTTGGTGTTGGAGTCAAAGCTCCATCTATCCATGATCCATCCGTCCATCCATCCATCCTTGCTTGTCCTGGCTTGATCCGCTCGCTACGGACTTTTTGGAGACTTGTTGCATTCCAGAGAACAGGCACTGAACCGATATCGAGGTGATGATCCCTGTGGGTTTTCTTGGAGAAATACTGTACTAAGGGGCCGTCTCCGCATAGGAGGTCGGTGCCAGTCGTCCATTTCTCTCCTCTTGTTGGACCTCGTGGTACCGTTCTAGAAGCATCAGAGTATCAGACAATTTACCCTTGCATGACCGCGCGGCCAATGGCCTTTGCCTCAGGCCATATGTCTCGACCATGGTGAAATGAATGATATGTACGCGGCCCTCACAGACGCGACTGTCCTGTTAATGGCACTCTCTTTCAAGCACCGCGATGCACCACAAAGTCTCGAGTTGGGTGGATGGGAAATGGCTGGCTGGGTCCACTGATCGCTCGGCCGCTCGCCGGACACCAAGACTCGAGAGAGAGAGGAAAAGAATCGATATAGGCACGTGCATCCTTCAAAGTTGGCTCTCCCATGGAAGGTACCGATACCCAGGACGATACAAGTTGGTTGTACCGATGAAAAGTGAGGAAAAGCAGGGTTCAGGTACGGATTGGGAGTGCCACTGAGCCGGTACTGTGGCGCAGTGTGCATACCCTGTACTATTTTTGGGGTCCAGGAATGCTTGCCAAAGTCTAGATACGTACCGTATATTTTCTCTGGGTCTCATGATACGTTACCAGATTTACTATTCAACCATTGCACTACTGTATGTATGTATCAAGATGCCTAGTAGATCTCCTAGACAGCTGATCTACAAGTTCTGTAATTCTGCCTTTCCTATGCCCGCTTCGATAGCGCATGAATATGCATGCACGCAGGCACAAGTACAGTATGACCGAAACGGAGGGTCCGCATCCGTTCTCCAGCCGTGGCCGCTCACTTTGTAACCTGCAGAGAATTTTCTATACCTCTGTCATAAGTCAGTCACATGAGAATGTCATTTTGTTTCATGGGGCTGCGTACACACGTATCGTCAAGGTGTGTGACTGCCAGAAACCCCATGTTTCATAACGTCTCTGTAGCCGCCCTCGGAGTCTTTAATGCCGCTGTGACGTCGCTGGCCAGATGGTCACGGGATCATCATTAAACACGGTTCACTTGTAGGTTTTGCTCAGATCGACTTTATTCCTACTGGTGAGATTCAAGCACGGTCAGATCAGATGTGGCGCTTGCAGTTGAGAATTTGGTCGCTTATACGCTGGCCAAAAGAATGCCTATTTGCTTGTCTGATAAGCTGAGAAATTGCACGTAAAGCTGGTACAATGACTGCAGTGCATTGATGTGGCCACGACCTGGGCTCGTAAATATGGTCCCGTAGCATCCGAATGTATAGGGTAGGCGAATCAATCGCCTGTGAGAAACAGCCAAACAAGATACGTCTTTGAAAGTTCTATGATGCATCTGGTTTAGTGACCTCGGGTCATTGCGAGAGGCCCAAGCAGGATGATCACTGTTGCCAAAAATAACAGAATATCAAAGAAAATCAGTGATGGAATAGGACGGGATTAACGTGTCGACAGGCCGGAGCGGCGCGGAGCCGAAGACGGCGAAAAAGTCCCACAAAAGCCGCTCGGCTACAGGACGGACATGTCCGGGAGTGTGGCTGACATGGCAAGGATATGGTTCCTGATCAGGAAATGGTCTCCGGGAGCTGGGGCTTGAACAAGTGAAGTGGCCATGTCTACCTAGCTTGTCAATGTTGACTAACAAAGTCGGTAAGAAAAATCGTAGATACGTACGTATCTAGTAGCAGGTAGGGTGCAGTATTTTCGCATACCGCTCAGGGTCCTGGCTACGTATTCGCGAATAATTACAGCGCATTACATATTGATTGATTTTTCTTTGCAAGTTCTGTGGGAATTCCATCCATGTTACAGACACTCCCAATCTTGGGCATTTACGCTTGTGGCTAGACTTTACAGTTGGTGTTGGGTTAAGTACCTAGTGTGATCTCGAAATAGATCACAACCTACTGTACGGTACAGCACAATTCAGCCTTTAAACTGATCTTCAACTAGTTTGGTTTTTGTGGTTATGGCGTATGTAGTTTAAACTTTTCGAATCGATATTTGACATTTGTGATTTGAGAAATATGTCAAAGAAATCACAGATTTAGCTATTTTCGATAGGTGATTAGACTAGGTTAGGTACAGTACTAAGATAGGTATCTAACTTGGTACTGTAAGTTACCCTGTCAGTTGTTGAGGTGGCATCTCCAACTGTCTGGCGCCCTAACCAAGTATTCCTCCCATGACGTCGAATACTCATACTATCGTCACTTTGATCCAGATCCTAAACCTTGCCTTACAACAATGATACTACAGTGACATGGCGTTTCCCCTTCTTTCCCTTGCGCTTTGTTCCCTTGAACAGCTGAAATGCCACCAAAACGACTCACCCACTAATGCCGAATCCCAGCTCGGTAGTGAAGTAAAGTAAAGGCTGAACCGTCAAGATCGGACGTGGCTTGCAGATCTCCGGGTGGCTGTGCTCGCTTGTGGCGTGCCCCCCGCATCCACGCACTGGGAGGCCTACGCTACCATCGACCGAGGTAGGGAAAAAAGAGACCGTTGAGTGAGCCTCACTCATCGGTTTGAAGACTCATACCTCAAAATCAAAACGTGGCACCAGTAACCGCTCCCTCGGGTACGGGCCAAAGCTTCTGAAACGTTGATTCTTACTTTTTTGAGGTTTGAAGATGAAGGATGCCTAAGCTAGTACTGTACCGCATTGTACAGTAGGTACGGTATCCATTTTGCCTTAACTCCATGCTTTAGTGTCTATACTATACTACTATGTATAGATGCATGTACTTACTATCTTATATCCTGACAGCAGCTAAGATATGAGCTTTGACCGGTATACGGATAGTGGAGATGCAGATGCATTTTGCCTCTCTCAATAAGCCAACATGCACACCCCAAATTTACTCACACTGACAGCTCAACGACAGTCTACTTTCCCTCTCCTGGCCACATGACAGGGACGTGGCTCAGGTTTCAATGCACCCCTGAACAAAGGCTCCTCATTGCCTTCCAAGCGGGAAACAACTTCGGACCTGTTTTTATCCCCGAGCCCTAGACTGCACTGGCACTAAGAAGACCAACGAATCCAAGAATTGCCGAACACAATGCCTGCAGATGCGATTCTGCTTTACGAATTAATGTCACTTCGTTGCCCTAACATGCCGTGTCCAGGGGTTCATCAACGCCTGTGGATTAGACTAGACAGACCGTGGACCAAGGCTCTATCAAGCAAGCCAGCAAGACCCCTTGCATACCTCTCCTGAAAGATAACGCCCAGTCGTTGATAGGATGATCATGTCATTACACACAAGTTACAACCATAGCAGTTCGCTTCTAACTGTAGTACATACATGCTCGTTCCTCCAATATGACTAACTCGCGCACGCCCTGAGGTCTGCGTCCACGCCGCGTGATATCCAATCCGCAATGGCCATGACGGTGATCATGGGATTCACGCCACTTGCGCTGGGAAACACGCTGCCGTCCGCGACATACAGGTTCGCTGTGTCCCAGACCTGACCCTTCTCGTCCACAACGCCCTCGTCCCTGTTTGCGCCCATACGGCACGTGCCCATCTGATGCGCCGAAGCCCAGGTTGTCGTTGGTGGTTTGTTGCCCACTTCACGGAGGCGGCCGAGCCAGGCGGCAAAGGCTGGGTCGTTGGTCTCTGGGTCGGCCACTGGCCCCTTAGCATCGAGGGAATGCTCCGACAAGCCCTCTCCGTTGCGGAGAAAGGGTTCTAGACCGGGGAGGAGAGGGCGTATCTCGACTGCTCCCGTGACATAGCAGATCTTGGCCAACCCTTCTACGCCCTGGATAGTGTGGGCTCGGTCGTAATCTGACGGAGTATAGTCAATGCGAGGTCGGCCAGTCGTTGGGTCTGGAAAGACGCTGCCTCCATCACGGTCTCTCGTCAACGAGATCCAGGCATCCATGTGACGGAATTTCGTCATATGAAGTTTTGCATCCAAACCACTGATCCATGATGGCTGAGCTAGGATGGTAAATGGCTAAGATGGGTTAGAAATGATTCGATAATATTGTTGAGTGTATTACTCACCACCATGCAGGTAGTCTCCAGCTTGGCTCCGTAGCCAGTCCCATCGGGGTTATCAAATTCCGAGGAGTAACTTGTGATGATACCTCCCTCCCAAGGCTTGGTTTCCTCCTTGTATACTGCTGTGACGAAGTTGCAAGGATGCAGGTGCAAATTAGCACCCAAATGCTGGTTCTGGACGGGATTAGCCAATAGTCACGGTGCAATGCTGACAAGAAGACGTACAGTAATACCACTCTTCATGAGAACGACCGGACTCCATAATGAGCCGGCCGCAAGGATCACTCTCTTGGCCTTGACCACAACCCGTCGCTTGACTCTGTCACCAACAGAATCGCTCACGCCTCCTTCACCATCCCTCGAGAGCCAATCTCCCTCAATACCAACGGCAGTCTGTCCATCAGAATCAAATATGACCTTATCCACCTGAAATCCTTCCATGAATTGCGCGCCGGCTTTGGCAGCATCCGGCAACCAGCTCGTGGCTGGACCTCTCTTCTCGGCCAAACCACAGCCCAGGTGACACTGGCCGCAAAAGTGCTCTCTGCCACCCGTGTTAACAGGAGCAGGAGCGGACGCCCACCCGAGCTTACTTGAGCCATTGAGTAGGACTTTGTTGCGGTGATTGTGGCGTATCTGATCAGTGCCAGCTCCTTGAAACTCCCACACGCGATCTAGGCACTCGTCAAACGCAGGTGATGTGAAGAGAGGGAGACCTGCATCAGCCCATTCTTTTCGCACAAAGTCTTGAGGCTTCAGACACACACTCCAATTGACGGTGCCTCCTCCACCCCAGGCACTACCTGCAGTCACCGCCGCTCCGGCGTTTTCTGTCATAAAGAATCCACCGTTGTCGAATAAATGAGCACAGCCTGCTTCCTGTGACATGGGGAGATGTTTGGCAGGGTAGTGATAGGCTTTGTCCACAACGAGGACCTTGTGACCAGCCTCTGCCAGATTCTTGGCAGATACACCTCCACCACAGCCAGAGCCGACGATGGCAACATCAGTCTCGATGATATGCGGCTCATCACCAGCGTCAATTTGGATGAAAGTGTAGTCGAATGATTGCTTTGGCTGCCAATGCTGAGGCGTATCTGAGTAACCCGATAACTGAGGTAGCAGTGAGCTAGTCTGGGTATATGCTTTGAGTGACATGGCTGCGATTGTTTTAGCCAACGCTGACCAACGCTCGCGAGGGGATGTGGCCCATGATTTGATGATGGCTTCGCGGACATGGGCAGGTTGGTTATATATGGGTTGCCAGTAGCCAGTGGTGAAGTAGCTGCCTGGGCGGGTCCTTGCAGTGATAACTTAGCTTCATGATGTGTACAAAGGTTATATGGATTCTTTTTTAATTAGACTCACGACATTATACTCAATAAACCAGCAAGACGTTTCTGCTGCGTTGGGGAGGAGAAAGTCAGAGTTCTCATGAGGTTATCCCTGACGCGCGCGTCATGGGCTGGCCTGTCTTGGAGAAAGGCACGAATATTGTCCTTTGTGGCTGGAGCAGCCAAAGACTTGGTACTCTTCTCGAGGACATTATCAAACTCATCATCCGGTAATTGAATCTGGCCTTGCTCATCGGTCACAGCAGACCTGGAGGTGACAGAAGGCAGAACACCATCGACGAGTGCAAAGAGAACGTCCCATTGAATGGGAGTGAAGAAGTCGAATGGTGGATCATCCGGTAAACCCGTGGTAACTGGATGAGGAGAAGGAGGCGGCGGTTGTGGAACAGTCATGATATGATGACGATGAAAATGAAGAAACCAGTTGGACGAGGAGAGAGTTTGAGACGCTTCTGTCTCACATTCGCTTGACACAAGCCCAAGACATCCAGACAGATACAGGGACTGACTATATGTATGTATTTGACAACGGTCAAGTTAGATGATAGATCGATCCATTTTCTGGAGAACAATTGGCCTGTGCCACTGGGAACTAACTAACAGGGGCCGAGACTAGGGGAAAGAACAGGGGGCTTGATTGTTATTTGTGACGGCTGCAACTACACTATCATAGAACCCAACATCCTTCCACCTTAGTAGGTACATATTCCTCCTAATAAACTTTGAGCAAACAAAATGAGGGGAAGCTCCCCAAAAGCGGAAAGGTTTACCACAAGTAAAGCGATGATCTAGTCTAACTTAGCATCCTACGAAAAGGGATCCTCGGCAACGAGACTTCAACCTCGTGATAATTGATCTTGATCCTCGGTAGGTTTAGTTTGCGAGAGAAAACAACATTTGTATTGGTCACAGGGGTCCTCATCAAGCGAGCAGGACATAGATAGGTTCAGAATTCCAGGTCAAGGTTCCACTGAGACTGAACCTGACACACCGTCCCATCTTTTTGACGATGAAGTTGTTCTTTATATGCTCAATCGATATTATATCATAAATGATAGACTGCCTACTGTACTTACTATCTTATCCATGTAGTTGCCCAATCATGTCAACTCTACTGCCGGTCCTAAACCGGCCCCGCCCGCCTGGACATTGAAAGTGCGCCCTCTCTACATACAACAACAACCTGTAGCAACTATTTATATGACTTCAACCGAATCTAGCATTATAATCCTGAATCGGGAGATAAAAAAGAAATGGATAGAGAAATGGACAAAGCAAGAGTACTACTGGTTGGTTGCGGAGGAATTGGCTGCATGGCTGCCCTGAACCTTGAATTCGGTGGAAGAGCTCAAGTGACAGCTGTACTGCGCTCGAGCTATGAAATAGTCAAAGAGCGTGGCTTCGCCATCAACTCTGTCGATCATGGTCAAGTTCGTGGCTTCAGACCTACCGAAAGTAGGTATGTTGAGTTACACCCTGGCTGTGACTTACTCAACGCCCCCTGGTCTCCTTTCCTTTGCCGTGCTGACCATGAAACATACAGTCCTATCAGCTGTACCTGATGTCTCCCAATCCGGCATATCACCCTTTGACTACATCATCTGTGCCACCAAAAACACCCCAGATGTCTCTACGCCTGTGGCCGAACTGATCCGTACTGCTGTTACGCCTGGCCATTCAACCATCTTGCTCCTTCAGAACGGTCTCAACATCGAGGTTCCCCTCTTTGAGGCATTCCCTGATAATGTCATCCTTTCAGGGATAAGTATCTGTGGCTCGTCTGAGCCCGAGTCTGGAACAATTGAGCACAATCTGCATGATGAGCTGCGGATAGGACCTTTTCGAGATGTAGGCAGCGCTGCTGAGAGAGCAAAGGACATTGTATCCCGATACAACGCAGGGGGACGTTGTACTTGTCACTACGACTCCAACGTCACATTCTCGCGATGGAAGAAGCTTCTTTACAATGCCGTATACAATCCTGTTGGTGCTCTAACAAACTTGGATACTGGTGACATACAACTCTGTCCTGGTCTTGTCGATGAGGTCGTACGGCCTGGTATGAAAGAGATACAAGCCATTGCGGCTACCTACGGGCAGGAAATTAAAGATGAGATGATCGAAGCGACCATCACAACTGAGCCCATAGAGGCTCACGTTCCGCCAAGTATGCTGGTAGATGTCCGAAAGGTAGGTGCAATCGGCTCGCTTTTGGCTGCACAACCACATATTCATCCGATTGATCACTGACGATTGACAGAGTCAATACATCGAATTTGAAAACCTCATGGGTGAGCCTCTTCGATGTGCAAAGGCTCGACAGGTCGCGACTCCCATTCTGCAGAACCATTATTCACTGGCAAAAAGCTATCAATGGAAACTCAAGAGCAAGAGAACAACTTGAGCAGCAGTAGAAC
Organism: Fusarium chlamydosporum; assembly: GCA_014898915.1. Classification (NCBI taxonomy): domain Eukaryota; kingdom Fungi; phylum Ascomycota; class Sordariomycetes; order Hypocreales; family Nectriaceae; genus Fusarium; species Fusarium chlamydosporum. The sequence continues at coordinate 80,930 of JAAVUD010000086.1, read as the reverse complement.
GCGAAGCATTTCTTCATTACAATTAGTTTGTATTGAAAACCCAACCTATGGAAACTCGTGATACGTATACACTTAAGAAAGTTCTATACAGTCTTTAAAGAGACTGCCAGCGAATATTGTAGTACGTTGTTCTAGTCATTTCGAAGAAGTTTTGTACCTACCTGTCCGAAATATCGGTCCAGTTAACGACTTTTACGAACTGGACTAAACAGCTAGCAAAATCATGAATATTTATATACTCGTGAGGGAGAAAACTCAAACCAAAACTGTTAGGTCTAGATTTCCAAGTACTAAATATGCAGGGTTCAGAGGAGGCTAAAGTGCCACTCTTTCTACCCACCAACTTCCAAGACATACGATCAGGCTATCAAACGCCAAACTGTTGCTCACCAGCTTTGTCTTACCAAAAAGCTTTGTGTTTCGAATCTTGTTCGTTTCGAATCGGGACCATTCTGCGTCTCGCGAGTGACCTTAGACGTCTTTTGAGAATCGTAGCCAGGGCTCAATCGGACCTGGATCGTAGCATTATAAAGTTATACTATCATATATCCTCCTCATCTTCCCACAAAACGCACCCGTGCTTATCCTTCCCTTTCTTAATTAAAAACAGCGAGCTCCAATTTCTCTCTCTAAGACGCCGAGATATTCTGCTTCATGTCTTTCCCTTCCCTTTCCCTCCTGTCCCTTATGCGCGTTGTCTACCGGGTTGCGACGGAAAGGTGAGGTGGTACTATCATTTCATGTCGTCTGTTGTACAATGCCAAACCGAGGCAGAAGAAGAAATCGTCATCGAGACTTAGTCCTGGTTGACAGTTTGCTAGAAACATATTAGCATCTCTTACTGCCGCCTATGGTCGTTACGGGAATACTCACCACAAGCCAGTCCATACCCTCGTTCACACCGCTGCCGTCGACCGCCGAACAGGCCATGATGCTCCAGTTGCGATCGCGGAGCTCACCCAAACGCAGCGCTTCCGAAATCTCGCCCGCGCCCTTGGCACCAGGCTGGTCCTGCTTGTTGGCAAACACCAGCAGCGCCGCATCTTTGAGCTCCTCTTCGTTCAACATAGCCGATAGCTCTTCTGAAGCGGTGTGTAGTCGCTCGATATCGGTAGAGTCCACGACGAAGATGACAGCGGCCGTGTTGGCGTAGTAGCACCGCCAGTATGGTCGAATGCTTGTTTGACCACCGAGATCCTGCAAAATCGCCTGCGTTAGTATTTACTGATGCTGCTCGGAGTTGGAGCGTTCGAGGGTTCGTACCCAGACATTGAAGTTGAGGTTCTTGTATGTGACAGATTCGACGTTGAAACCGATCGTGGGTATCGTTGTGACGACCTCGCCAACCTAGGGTAACAGGTCAGTATACATCGTATGCGCGCAGTGTTCGAGGCAAATGGACCTTGAGTCGGTACAGCAATGTTGTCTTGCCTGCGTTATCCTATGATGCCGTCTCGTTAGCGTCTCGGGACAGACGACCGCCGGACAGACGTCATCCTACCAGGCCTAGGATCAATATTCTAATCTCCTTTTTCGAGAACATTAAGTTGGAGAGCCATGACATTGAGTTGCCCATGATGAATAAGTCGTGGTGTTTTCTTTTGCGCTATTGTTCCCCTGGTGTCTTATGCTGTTCGGTTCTGTCTTGCGACTCGTTTCTTTTAGATCCCGCTCGTCTCGTACTCGCACCGGCTGAACAAAGAAGAAGAGGAAGAAGAAGAAGAAGCGGTAGTTGAGGCCTTGAAGTGTCGGTCAGGGTCAAGTTTGTTTATGGTTTGTCGTGTGTCTCGTGGCAACAGATGCAGCTTAATGTTTAGTAAGTCAGTCCAAGATACAGGATACGTAATTTAGAGATCCCCTTTTCTGGACCTGTAAGTTAATGCATCTGGGCCTTTGATGGACAAGTTGCTCTTTTTGGCGGCATGGGGTTGGTCCAAGCGCTTGACAAAATAAACTGGCCCACCTCAGCTATGAACCCCTGTAACGACAGTTCCGAACAGAAAGAAAGTTCTGTACTTTATCTCGACTTGAGTATTAAAGTGTTGAAGACCTGTATTGTTTTTCCTGCTATGTGATCTCACAAATTCAGAGACGAATCTACTCAAACACCAGGAAAACCTCATTAGTCCCGGCAGGCCTCATTAGACACTCAGCACGAACTGTAGAAGATTATTGTGAAACAGGCATAGATACCTACTTTATCGCCGTTGAATGCTGTCAAGCCACCCGAACAAATGCAAACCCCTGGAGAATAGACACTTTGTTTGGAATGCTACGACATCGGTGCTCTCTAGAAAGCCTCCTGAGACATGGGCGTCCGTCATGATGAATGGCAATAGCCATCCATTTAAGCACAGTCATTCTACGGCGGTAGATCTCATCAGATGCTTTGGAATGGTGCCAAACCAAAACCTTGCTACACATAACGATCAGTATTTATTAATCTATTATCGCTTCCATCTTATCCGTTCATATGAATGATTCAGAGGTTTCCCACTACGTCAAGTCACTTAGACCCATACATATCCTTAGCATTAGAGCTAATTTTGTCATGACTCCAAGCTAAGAAAGTCACGAGCCAGAAGCAAAAAACGCTTACTTCAGCATGATCGGCACCCTAAGATCCCTACTCTAACCTGAGGCACACATACCTAGCTCGCTAGTTACGCCACAGACCACAGCCACTTAGGGTTGCTACCCTCGCATTTGCAATGTGCGAAGATGAACTAAGTCTTCATTCATTCATTCGATTACAATTTGGCAACGACTGACCGACTCGACCATCAACGCCGTCACCATGCCGGTATGGACAGCCCCTACCTCTACGCCCTCGAAGCACACACGCTCGCTCGCTCTATCGCTCACTTCATTATCGACGATGTCGCATCGACTGAATACTCGATTTTTCCCGCCGCGTCACTGTCGATAATGAGGTCGATGGCGATGGTGAAAATGCTGCAATGCCTCGAGGGCTTTGCTCTCACAACACCCGATCGCTAATGCTTTTTCTTCTACAGAGCCACAAGTCTTTCCGAACCAAGCAGAAGCTTGCCAAGGCGCAGAAGCAGAACCGCCCTGTGCCTCAGTGGATTCGCCTCCGAACTGGCAACACCATCCGGTGCGTTTAATCCCTTTTCCGCGCGACGACGACTCACGACCTTGCCAACCGCACCAAACGGATAGAGAAACATTTGACTAACATTATTCAACAGCTACAACGCCAAGCGAAGGCACTGGCGCAAGACCCGCATCGGTATCTAAGCTGCTTCTTCTCAACCGTTGTCCGCCCCCAGCACCCGACTTTTTCTCTCTTGGGCATGGTATCACGATGATGTTGAAGGAAACAGGGGATTGATTTGTTATGACGTGAACTATGGGATCGTGTTGGCGTACGCGCGCACACGCACGGTTGGGGATGGGCCGATTGCCTGGTTTATCGATTATTGCGGTTACTGCATGTCACGGACGGTCATAGGGAAAAAGGAATGCAAAGATCTGATGCCCCCAAAAAAGAAACGGGCCTGAACTACATGGATGCTGTCCACTTCACCTGTGAACCGCAAAGCGAATAAGCTATCGTGCCGTCTTGTTGAGCGGCTGACCGCATGCTCCAAGATGCATTATGCATTCTTGAAAATAGTCGAATCAACTTACGTCACGTCCTGAACTCGAAATCCTACCATGAACCGTTACTGTGTCCAGAGCTTTGAGGCTTGTTGACATCCTATACCTTGTTGCATCATTAACACGCATTTACGAACCTGGAAACTTGGGGCAAACGTGTATTGAAGTCTTAATCGAAGTGGCGTTCTATCTGCCTAAAAACAAGGCTCTAGCTAGACTACCTTTCGATGGAACTGCTTCGCGAGTTACATCCTGTAGAAAGCAGTGCTGAACAGGCCTTCTTTGTTGTTCACGCATGCCAAAAAAAAAACCTGGCCAAAGCAATGCGGAAAACCAAACTCTAACGCCTAATACGGTCCTTGTGACTCATAAAAATCCTTACGGTTCAGGACTGCGTGATCGCAGTGTCTAAGAACCTGTAGCAAACTGTTTTGAGAATCGAGGTGGTAGGACCTCCGAGACTCCCAACTGTGTTCCGTAGCAAGACCAAACCATTTTAGCGGTCCTCGGCCCACTCGTTCTCACGGCGGATCTGCTCCTCCTCCTCAGGGGTGAAGTCGTTGGTGATGTTGAAGGTCTTGCGGATCTCCTCTGGTGACTTGCCCTTGATCATGTTGGCAACAGTCTTGCATCCAACGTCCAGAAGAGGCTTGATGTCGAGGTAGTTTGAAGCCTATCTGCATGTTAGTCCCTTGTTCCTCCTGAAGAAAAGAGAAAACTTAAACGTACCAGAATGATCTCGAAAAGCATTTCCTGATCGACCTGCATGAACTTCTGGTCCCACTCCTCGATATCAGTTGTCTTCTTGCGAGCATCGGATTCGTCATCTTGAGCCTGGGGAGGATCGTTTCGGTGGTGGTCGCACCACTCAATGACCTTGCGAAGGACAGCCTCGTTGACCTAAATGATAACGTGTCAGAGATGATGGACAATGAACGATGACGGAGCTAACATACGTTTGGAATGGGAATAGGGTTGCTCTGGGTGATAGACTCGTCACCAACATCCTCAAGCATGTTCTTGATCAACATTGATCGCTCAGCAACTACACGGTCTATTGAAGTTGTTAGCAGGCTGATGAGCAGAAACGTCACAGAGTGGCGCTAACTTACCGACTTCTATGTTGGCGCTGTCGTTGGAGGCCAGCCAGACCTTCTGAACAGATGTGGATTCGGACATCGTGGATGTGTATTGTGTTATAGTCTAGAGAGTCCGGAGGTGTGAGCGAAAGATTCAGGGGCTTGCGAAAGCAAATACGAAGTGATGTTGGTTGGAGATTGTTTTGGGTGATGATGGAAGTTGGAGGAAGTGAGGTAGGTTAGGTAACCAGCCTGCGAACCAATCTCTGAGGGGCGGGGTCCGGTCGGGCTGAGCGTGGGGCTGAGTTTTTTGGCCAACGACGTACTTTGAGTGTTCTAACTTAAAGGACCCTTTGTTTTAATTGGAGCTTGGTAAGATAGGTAAGCTGCAGCTGGTGAGATGATGTTGTTGAGCAGGTATCAAATGAATTGATGTTCGGTAAGAAGTTGATAATCGGTAATTATCCACGTTTGTGTATGTGTTGGAAGAAAGGACTCGCTCTTTGGGGGAGGAAAAGTCGTTGCTTTATACTAGAAACCAGAGAGTCAGAAGCTGGCAGTGCTGTGGGGAAGGAGCCTGCTGCTGCCTTCGGGGAATCACCTCAAAGAAACTCAAAGGAGTCAGACTTTAGCTAGGTATCTAGGTAGCCTGCACGAGCATGTTGTAAATTTAGGTACCTAGATAATGATCCATCAAACTAGATTAAATCCTTCTTCGGGATTTTGATGCTTAAAATGCAGCTGAGCATATTGTTCTATTCGTTGCCTTGTGAGAACGGGCATCTAACTGTACCACCAAGCATCGTGCTCTCTGTAAGCCACACTTTCTTCGTACATATCCATATGCAGGCATTTAAGCTAATTAATTTCCAATTACTCAAAAGCTTAGAAGGTCGTATAATGCCAGCAAGTATGCGGATTATTTTGCAACCAGCCTAGCATGTAAGTTTGTAAACCAACTTCGGCCATAACCTTACTATCAACAGACTTTCAAGATTCTACCAATATAATTTCCTCGTGATGAACACCCCTGCCAATATACACGACTTGACAACTGATCACCGTGGAGACGCAAGGCAAATGAATATCTTCACACAAGAACGCCGACAGAAACCTCCAGAGCTTGCTGAATGAGAGATGTCTCCAGCGAGCACCTTACTGATTTTTAAGACCATTACTTTGTTAGGACCATTGCAGTAATAAGAGCGTACAATGCGGTTAGGTGATGATACACAATCGTTCTTTGTTTAGTTACTGCTCAGGACTGCCATCAAATCTGGTTATCCGACGCCTTCATATAACCAAACATGCCGCACAAAACAACTCCAGCAGGTTGGAGCTAACCCTTGAAATTTGGTGTTATTGATAGTCATCACTTATTGCTCAAACTTTGTGCCAATAACTTGAGCGAAGCATGGAAGAAAGAAAGAAAGAAATAGTAAAAGAAAAGGCCAAATATGACTGGGCCCTGGTTACACAATACGTGGGGAGGACAAGGATTCAGTTGTAAAGTGTAGATTTATCATACTAATCATAACAAACGGACATTTTAACGGTAGACTTAGACAAGGTCAAAACTGGAAATCTGAATCTTGTATGTATGGATGCAATATGAGAGTTTCGATGTTTGACTAAGGGAGAGCCGACGAACTTGCAAGGCCTAAGCACCAATGACTTCAAGACACTTACTATGAAGACAATGGCGAGACCAAAAGCCAGCACATCCAAGTCAAGTCTATATCTCATCCCTTGTCTCAGAGCCTTTTTTTTTTGTTGAGATTCTCAATATACCGTTCAATTTTTGATAAACAAAACTTCGAATCAGTGAAAGGGATGTTGCCTTTCCATATCGACCGGATAAGATTGTAATGCATGGGCTTTGGGAACATACAAGCGTAAACATCATCAGGTTACTAGGTACATACTCAATGCAGTCGAACGTTCCGTTGAAAGATTAACATCAGAAGGCAACAACAAATTGGCACAGCCCATAGAGTTTGACGATAATAGAGGCGGTATTGCGAGTAAAATGGTGATGTGCAGGATCATATCGTGCAACAAAGGCGGTGTTGGCTTCTCCATCTCCAAGACAAGCGCCATCCAACAAATGATCGGGCATTTCAGCCAATCTTTTCCGTCACTCCACCAGATAGAGGGCGGCTGATGGGTTTCGTGAAAGACGAGTGAATGTTGAACGCAGGGATAGGATGACATATACACTATTAACGGTCGCTGAAGGCACGGATAGCAGCCATCACTTAACGTTAGGTATGTACAGTGCGGTACGTAGTATCCGTACTCGAGCTTGCTCAAGCACTTCATGGATGTTGTCTTGCAGGAAGATGGCGCGACTCGTTCACCCAACGTGGCTGGGCGTTGAACGATTCGCGGGTCGGGAAGATAGGAGACTAACTCATGCTACTAACTTACTAACTGCACCAACACGAGTTTAGATGGAGTCCTGTACCGGTAATGGGCGAAAACAGGCCATCTGTTAATATCAGACGGTTAGGTCATGAGGGGGTGAATGGCACATCGTGCAATCAATCCTTCTCCAGTTGCAAGATTATCATTACCGTGGTCACGGTAATTGCCCAAGTTGGTGGCTGTTAACTGACGAATCAATAGCCAAGGGCTCTTGGATCTTTGATTGCAACGGGCCTAGCGCTAGCCAGGACGAAATGGATAGAAGCTCCATGTCATCAATTACCATCTTCAGCGCTCAGGGCTTACTATGTAGTCTAGATGCCGTGTTGTTTTGCTTGCTTCCTGGCATTAGCCTTTCGGGTTGCTGTAGCACCTTGTTGTGTTTCGGGTATTGATAAAGAACATGTTTGTTTGTTTCTCAATAGGTCTCAGTCGTGTTCACCTCAATGCTCAACACTTTACATCCATGCAAGACAATTGATTGCATTAATTACCTACCTTCCATACTATTGAACCTACCCGACACTTGAATCAGATCCAAAGCCCAGCCCAACTTCAGGAGGCCCCCCAGCCTAGAGAGATCGCCTCCCCCTGTCTTGGCCTGTTCAGTCCCGCCCGTAGAGTCCGGGTCAAGAAGCCCCTAAAAGACGTAGGGAAAAAAAGCTTATAGCGGACCTCGAGTGCCCGTCCACCTCATCATCCCTTCCCCTAGACGTAGCCAAGGTCCCATCGGATTCAGTTAGCGCTACCCATCCCGGCACACGGGGTCTTCTCCCACTGGCCACGTTGTAAGCTGGCGCTTGCCCTTGGCCTGAAATGTTTCCCCTGTGCCCTGGGCCCCTCCGTGCGTCGAGCCTCTCTGTGCTGATCCATGATGAGATTTGACCCTGGATCCTTGAAGGCATGAGGTGAGTCCAAGTGTGGTGACACTTTGGAGGTGCTGCATCCTATCAGTGGGGGGCGGGCGTCACTTTCACGGGCAGGTTCCATGACTTAAACTTGACCTGAATTTCGAGCTCCATACCTCTGAGGACCTTTACCTACACCTGGACTTGGACTTACACTCCCACCTACAACATTTCACCCATTTCCTCCCCGTCTCTTGTTCTTATTCATTGTCCATTCTTCTTTTTCTCGTATACCTTTTCAGCATTGAGGCCGTGTCTTGAATAACGCCAACCTAATAGACGATCTACCTTTCTCCATCCTCGAAGACGGCAGCTGTAGGATCCTATACACACTCGGCGCATACGATACAATTACAGTTTGCTTCACCACAGATCTTCTGTATCCAAGACCAACCCGATTCTTGAACTACAACATACTCAAAACTGCGACACCGTTGCGCCAACTATCGAGTCAAATCCGGCCGCATTGCGACTCAACCATCTCTCCCTCGCCCTGGTTTGCTCTGTGGACGCTCGATGCCTTTGCACCTAGACACTAAGCTCATGCATAATCTTTCGATTTTCTACTGCTAAGACCAACTATGTGGCGGCGCACATATCTTACTCTCGTCCTTATCAGACTGTGGTTTGCGCTTTCACCCAGCTACCTGCACCCGGACGAGAACTTCCAAGGCCCCGAGGTCATCGCTGGTATGTTGCATGGCCCCGGAAGTATTTAGGATCTACAGCGCACAGCCGAGCGCTTTCCCAAACTCCAGCGATGTGCAGTGCAGATGCGCTCCCGATCTACATACCACTTTTGTGCTCTTACGAGTCTAGTCGCTAACTATCGCAATCAGGCCAAATCTTTAGCTATCCCGTTCGTCATACATGGGAATTCACAAGTGAAAACCCTATCCGAAGCGTCTTCCCACTATGGCCTGTCTATGGTCTCCCTATGCTCCTTCTACGATGGTTATGGATCGGTAACGGACAAGACGGCGAGGTCCCACCTATTGCGGTTTTCTGGACTTTGCGCGTTCTCATGTTTGTCATCAGCTTTGTCCTTGAAGACTGGGCGTTGCACGAGTTGATCCCGTCACCGAAGCACCGCCGTGTCGCCGTTCTCCTCGTCGCATCGTCCTACGTGACCTGGACCTACCAGACACACACCTTCTCCAACTCAGTTGAAACGCTTGTTGTTGCGTGGAGTCTTGTTCTGATCCAGCGAGTCGCTGATCCACGGGTTCGTTACTAGCACACCATCACCACTAATAGGGATACCAGCTGACAAAAATCAACACACAGCAACGATCATGTGTTTTATCTGCCACTATGCTTGGAATAGTTGCGGTATTTGGCGTATTCAATCGAATCACATTTCCAGCGTTTCTTGTTGTCCCAGGTCTTCGATTGCTTCCAGTCTTTTGGAAGAGGTGAGTCACCCATTTGCGCTTGGCGGGGAACACATGCACATGCTAACAAATTGAAGGCCTACTTCTCTCGTATGCTTGACCTTAGCTGCTGCAGTGACAACTGTTGTCGCAATCGGTCTAGACACCGCATTCTACCTGCCGGACTCAGTCACATGGACCGACTTGATCCATAGACCAGTGATTACCCCTCTTAATAACTTCAAGTACAACTCAGCGACCGAGAATCTGGCCCAACATGGCCTTCATCCTTGGTACCAGCATCTGGTGGGGAACTTGCCGTTGTTGCTAGGCCCAGCTGCTGCGATGCTGGTAGCCAAGCCCAAGTTCTCTATTCGACTCTGGTCGGCAGTGTCTGGGCTGGTTGTTTTATCGGCGTTCCAGCATCAAGAAGCTAGGTTTCTCTTACCGACGGTACCACTATTCCTGTCGTCAATCCGAATGCCTCGAAACCAAACAATACTATATATCTTTGCGGCAGTTTGGATCGGCTTTAATCTTGTCCTTGGCTCGTTGATGGGCATCTACCACCAGGGAGGTGTGGTGCCAGGGCAAGTCTTTTTGAGTCAGCAACCGGATGCCACCCAGGCGATCTGGTGGAAGACTTATACACCGCCAATCTGGCTTCTAAATGGGAAGAACGAATTCTTGACGACTCGAGACGTTATGGGTCTCAAGGGTGAATTGCTCCTTGAGCAACTCAGCCAACTCGCTACATGCGACACTCCAGCCGACAGGCGAAACCAGGAGTATCTGAAGGAGAAAAACGGCACATATTTGATTGCGCCAGCATCAGCGACGTGGCTGGACCCCTACTTATCCAACAAGGGCTTAGAGGGGCTACGGTTTAGAGAGGTTTGGCGTTACAGGAAACACTTGAACCTAGACGATTTGGACTTTGGCGACGATGGCGTTTGGGACACCCTGGCCAGGGTGATTGGGCGACGAGGGCTTGTCGCTTGGAGGGTAACGAAAAGCTGCCCAAGTTAAAAAAGGAAAAGGGGGCACGGATTTTTACTTTGTCGCGAATGAAATAGAAATCATTAATGATGATCCATTTTTTCAGGTTCAAGAGACAAGTCCCATGGATGATTCCATTTCCATGTGTCCACCTCGTTGCCCGTTTAAATTGTCTGTCATTCGAAATGCTCATTTCTTCCCCCACCAAGAAGCTTCGCTTGCATAGCCCTGCTCGCATCTCCCCGCAATTAATCAACGAGCTGGAGATTGACACGACCAAAAAAAGAAGTGGCTCGCGTCATTGAGGTCGTTTAGCAGGGACCAAGAAGCGAGTCGATCAAATCTTGAAACGGTCCAAGGCGTCAATTTTTCTTCAAGACGCTGGCCGTTGACGCCCGATTCGATAACGATCGTTGGTTTCAGCGTTCATCATATATACGTTTACGAAGCACTTAAAAGACGAACATCAGAGATACAACGCTGTCATTCAGTACTACGGCACTCGAATGAGATTCAGTTGTGGCTCAAATCCGGTATGAGTATTTTCGGCTATACGGGACACGGTATTGGGGTTTGTCTCATTGTGTTTATTTTTCCTGCCATCCTAGTCTAAGCTGCATCGTCCGCATCTCAGCGAACTCGATTGCCGGGCCATCTCAGGCAGAGGCCAAAGAAACACGCTTAGTACAGGCGCTTGGGGGGAGACATGGAAGCCTTGATGGTAAGACTTCCAACGTTCTGCCAGCCCTTCTTGAGAAGAGAGACAAGGTAGTTGATGGCCAGCATGATGTTGGCAACAAGCTGCTCCTGAGTCATCTCGACGTTGCCGACGGCGACACCCATGCAGAGAACCTTCTTGAGCTGGAACTTGATGGTGCTCTTAACCTCGTTGATACGGCCGGTAAGATCATCGGCGTGAGAGACGGGGGTAGGGAACTTTCCGGCCTTGGACAGACCAGGACCCAAGAGACGGGGAATCTGCTTGATAAGAGCCTCGGAAGCGACGAAAGCGTCGTACTTGCGGGCGAGCTTCTTGATGAGCTTCTTGTTCTTGTTAAGCTTCTTCAAGTCGTCGGCGGACATGGCGTCAACACCCTTTATGATTGTTAGCTTCTTATTTACGCATTCGTATTCTGTATTTGCTCACTCCGTGCTTAGCTCGGTCCAAATCATGCTGATCACCGAGAATGCTGTCCTTTCTGTTAGATATGTGGTCCATTTTGCCTCTATTTACGTTTTTGAGGCGTAGACATACCAGATGGACATGTTAGGGCGGGGAATGGAAGGAAGGCGGATGGTGCCGGAGAAACGCTTGTCACGCTACAGTATGTGAGCATATTGTTAAAAATCCATGTAAAGGAGCAATACCTGAGGGTCATAGTTCTTCAGGCCGATCTGAAGCTCGACGGTCTCAAGGAAGTTTCGCTTCTTGGTCTCGTTGGAGTACTCAAGGAGCTCTCCGACCTGGGTCCGGACATTAGCTGCATCGCAGTTAGCATTGCGCTATAGTTTAATGTATTCGATGGCAGGAGGTATCGTACCGACTGTGATCTTCGACATTTTGGCAGTCTCCCAATAGATAGGCGTATAATCTAATGGTGATCAGGACGTGGGTTGAGGAGAACAAAAATCTTTCGGGCGAATTTTCGATTATGTGGGATGAATAGTGGATTCTGCAGGGCAATTTTTTCTCACGTGCGGGGTCACGTGAAAGAACTTTCGCTGTAGAGCTAACCTATGGTACTTTGTCGAAGACAAGCTTTTTGCGACGACGACCTCATCGGGCGTAGAAGAATCTAAAAGAATTTGAGATTGATCAAATTCTTAGGGATTTTACTTGTCTGTTCAGACGTTGGAATCGTTAGGTGTTGTACTACACTCCGTTATCGCGGATTCACCACCAAAATGAAAGATACGTCCCAACAAGTTGACGACTTAATCGCCAACTCGAATCATATCTCAAAATGGGTCGAGGAACAGCCAAGTGAAGATCAGGCAAGGTGCGCAACTCCTCCAAGACCATTTTGATGTAAATATTCTAAGAAAACTATCTGTAGTTGGGCCCAATCAATTTTCGCAAAACTCCTTGAAGGCGCTTCCCAACCTAGAGGAGCTTCAGGCAACTCGTGTGTAAAACTCTGCGGTTTTGTCGAACAATCGTCAAAGTCGCACTCTCAGGCTCTGAGACTCTGGGCATATTCTCGAGATGTCACTGTTAAGTTGTTCAACTTCTACGTTGAGTGGAATGAGTCCGATAACCATCGTTCTATGAAGCTGGTTCTTGATTTGCTTCCCCAGCTCATCAGAAGAAACCCTGATGAACAAGCAGGTCAAGCGACCAAAGCAACAATCCTGGATAACCTAGTATCGATCGTAACTGGAAAGTCATCGAAGCCTCTAGCCAAGTCTGCGATTAAGGCCTTGGATCATCTCCTTACCAAGGATATCGTTACCCTGGACGAGATACGGTCCAGCTATACCACCCTTCAACAAAAGAACACCTCAACTGATCCCTTGGACCTGTGGAAGCCATTTATTTTTGAACTGTTCCATTGGATGACGCTTCACTTCGTCTGTCCTACGGCGGGAAGATTTATCGTCTGCTTATATCGTGGTCTACGAAGCCAAGACCAACGAGAGACGCAAGTACAGCTAAGCATCGAGACATGGCACAAGTGGCTGCTCGAGGCCGTCAACGAGGAGCCTTCAATTCTCGAATCTGTGAAGAACTATATTTTCCTACCTCTTTTCAAGGCTGATAAGGCAGAAGCCTTGGGATTTCTAAAGAGAATGAACGAACATGAAGCAGTTTCCGCAGGCGACGAGATAGATCTCAATCTCCCTGCTTTGCTGCAACTGGCTGCTCTTGAGATTGGCAAGAAGGTTGGGTTGGTTGAAGAGCCAGGTAAGTCTACGACTACGATGTTGTTGGCCATTACTAATAGCGATGCTAGCGCTGGGCGACGATAAGTCTGCGGATAGTGATTCATCTATTGTCCTTGATGAAAAGGTGCTGGAGAGTGTTCTAGCACACCCGTCCCATGAAGTTCGATCACTAGCTCTATCATTACTCATGAGCTCACCATCAACAACAAGGCCATACTCATCAACAGCCCTGGCACTACTACGCAAGCACCTGGCGACATACTTTGCTGACTCGGACGCGAAGTTCCGAAACGAAGTGGCGGGTAAGGTGCGAGACATGTTCAAGAGAGTTCGGGGTGCTATATTTGTGCTCAAGAAGAGTATCCCAAGGGCAGCCGCTCGTAAGCAAAAGGATCAGCCAGGACAAGCACAAGAATCTCAACATATTCTGTATCGAACCAACCTGATCTCGCTTCCAGAAGCCCAGCTGGTCCACTGCCTCGAATATCATGAGAAGTTCCTCTCCTGGTATATGAGCTTCTTGTGTAGCGAGTTGACGCCCACTGCATCTTATCAACGTCATAGCGCCTCGCTTAAGGCAGTGACTTTCATTCTTCGAATGGAGGGAGAGAAGTCAAAGACATGGGAGACTGCGGATGATCAGACACTCTTCTTCGACCAGTTTGGTGGCTCATGGCTGCGAGCCTTATCTGACCTGATCATGGACCCCTTTGATGATATCCGAAGCCATGCCGCCACGGTTCTGAAGTGGATCTTCTCAGATAACCGCTACAGGAACTTCCATCTTATGGCTCAACAAGGCAAGATGAGCCCTGCCGAAGAGCTTACCGAATTGTTAAGGCGATCCGAGGAGCTTGCTCGTAAGACTGCTCGAGCTGATCATTCAGACGGCGTAGCTAGAGTATCTCAGCTACTGTATCGATTCTCTGAGAACGAGAAGCAACGAGTTGCCCTTCTTTCAAAGCTAATCGGAGGTCTCGAGGAAAGGCTAGCAGTAGCCGAGAAAGACCTGGGCAGAGCAGTGCTGGACGCGCCACTTCATGGTGATTTTGCCTCTCTTTGTTACATGTGGCAGGTAGTTTCGGAGCTCCAGTTCTCTGAGAGTGAGCTACAGTCCGTCCAGACTCTTCAAGATACTCTCGTTACTTGCTGTGAGCGAGTCTGGGCAGCGGTTCGTGATATCCTCTGCGATGACTCGCCTGAGGGCCACCTTCCGCAAGAGCTGGAGGAAGTTGACGGTCTTGACACAAAGGATGTGCTTAGTTACAGCTTCCGATCAGTTCATGAAGCAAGGTCAGTTTCTGGGAACTCTAGTTGTGCTCCTTCGACTAACACACGGCAGCAACCTTATGAGAATTCTAATTCTTTCTATCAAGCAACGATCTCGCCAAGGCAGAATTTGCCCGTCGAGAGAGGCTTATGAGAGAATCGGAAACCTGTCATTCACTCAACTTGCCACTCTCCGGCACCGAGGTGCTTTCACTACCGTTGCCCTAACCTTTTCAACATGTTGCCAACTGGTTAAGCATTTGAACCAGGGCCAAGACGGCGCCGAAAGTGGCACAACTCTGCTCGAGCAATGGTATTCTGTAAGTCAAAATCCTCATACACCCTGAACTTCTTGTAGAATAGGAGTGTCGGTTATTGAAAGGCACAGGAGCTAACTTGAAAAAGGGTACACTAGAAGCGATCAATGCCCAGGTATCAACAACTCGACGATCAGCCGGTATCCCCGCCATGATGACAGGCGTTCTCTCTGCTAATGCTTCGAATCCCTCTTTTGAACAAGTCATGTCAGAGCTTATGGGGATTGCCAGCCAAGAAGCTCGTGTCACCGAGACGGACGGCTCGAATTTGCCTCAGGTCCACGCCTACAACTGTCTGAAGGAGATCTTCAAGAGCTCTTACTTGACATCTATCGGAAACAAGTCTGAGAAATTCCTACCACAATGTCTTGAGTTGGCAGCGAACGGCCTTAAGTCTGAGCTTTGGGCGATTCGAAATTGTGGTTTGATTCTTCTTCGTAGTCTTATTGACTGCCTCTTCGGTTCACATCAGAGCAAAGCTACCATGGAAGCAGGCTGGGATGGCAAGGCCAACCGTATCGCTTATCACCGTTATCCCTCCCTGCCCGGGACTCTCCTTCACCTCCTCAAGTCAGGTCACCAGATGATGGCTTCTATTGCTGCAAGCTCGGCAGCGGCAGAGTCGGTCTTCCCAGCCCTTGACATCATCCGAAGAGCAGGCCCTCCTGAAGTCCTCCGCGATGAGCTCCAGATCCACATTGCAAAGTATCTGGCCAGTCCTGTGTGGCACGTTCGTGAAATTGCGGCTCGCACACTGTGTTCGTGTCTTCTCCACGCCCAGTGGCTTGATGCTATCACTAGTTTAGCCGCCGAATCTGTTCGCTCTCAAACTGGAAATATTCAGAATCATGTCCATGGCGTCCTCTTGACACTCAAGTACATTGTTGACCGATTGAGCGAGGTCATGCCTGAACAACTCCAGCGTAAGATATACTACACCCACATATTTGATTTAGCGCTAACAATGAACAGAGGATATGCCTAAACTATCCGGATTTCTGATTGAGTATTGGCGGGAGATCCAAACCCTTGAGTCCCCTGAAATCCCTGCCGCCTATCTCGAAGTCGTGAACATGGTACGAGCTCTACCCAGGCCCAGTGCCGTTGAACGTCTCCATTTTGAGTTCCCAGCCTTCAACAAGCGGGAGGGCGCTCTCCTTAGGGCACAACGTGTAATCCACGAAGTGCACTGCATTGCAGAGAGCAGTGGACAAATTGAGGACCTCAACACCCTACTGCTCAGCAAGACTATGGGCGTAAACACTATAGTCGCCGGTCTTGAGACAATTCCAAAGCTGTGGAACACTTTACGTCTTTCAGAGCAAGAAGTGAACCAGTTTTGCAATCTCTACCATGACGTTTGCCTCAAGATTGGTCCCGCAGAGCCTCGTGTTATTGCTTTACAAAACCTTACCGACATCCTAGATCAAGTTATCAAGAGCAGAAGCTTTGGCCTTGTTTCAGCAGACTTGCTTTCGCAGATTTGGAACAGTTTGCCTCTGAGTCTCCTTAACCCAGCTCTCGCAAATGCCATCATCAGAATTAGTGGTTGCATCACAGCCATTTTGAGCAAGACAAAGGCCATCTCTGCGGAAGGCATCAAGAACTGGGGCCACATGGTCGCCGACGCCGGATTGGATGACAAGGTAAGACATGAACCAGACCTAACATATTGACAATTGATTGCTGACTCTTTAAAGGACTTCGATACTCGTCTAGCTACCGTTGATTCCCTGTGCTCATTCTTCGCCAGCATAGAAACTGATCAGTCCTGGGCCGGCGAAGAACACCTTCCAGCCATCCTTGCCCTCTACGATTCTCTTAACGACGATGACGACGATATCCGTGACGCTGGAACTGCAGCAGTCAAGAGTATCCTGGGACAGGCTTTAGTCCCCATCGAAGCCGCCAACCGCCTCCTCTCATGGCTTGCCCAGCGCTACAGCGACAACCCAACGTTCCGCCAGATAATTGTGCGCCGAATCGTGGGAGACACTCGGTACCCAAGCCCTGAGTTGAATGCCGTTTCTGTCAACGATCAGTTACAAGAGGCAATGAAGTTTGACGACTCTCTTTTCGTCATTGAAGAACAGAACCTTTTCGTTGACGAGGTCAGAGAAACACAGAGATGGATTTCTGTCCATGAAAACCTCGAGTGGCAGTCTAACGATCCCGCACTTGAGACATTGACGACGTGGACAAGCGCAGGCCTAAAAGCAACGCAAAGTTTGGCAAGCCAAGAAGATGGTCCTCTCGGTTACGGATCAAAGCCTGAAGTCTTTGCAATTCTGTCGCGGGTCATCCGTACATCTGCTACCTTGTCAAGAAACCACACCAGCGCCGAGCTTCGTGAGAGCATTGACAAGTCAAGCAGTGTTCTACATAATGGACAGGGACATATGTCAGGTCTGTTGTTGCAACCTCTTGAGAAGATGACACAGGCATAGAGAACCAACAGTTAGTAAAAAGAGAAAACAAAAAGTAATGATTTGATGCTATGTATGTTTGATTGAAATGAGTACCCCTTAACGCCTCGCAGTAAGACAGGTAGTCGCGCATGTACGATATGTGAATAATAGTTAACTATAACGATGTCTCTCCCCTTTACTTCCCAGCAGCAAGGACATTATGTTGTAGCTTAAACTTCAGTGCTGGCTCGCTGTAGGCTCTTGACAGATTGCGCGGGAGAATCAGTACTGTCCAGCAGTCCATTCCTACCCAGTTTGCGGACAAGCATTGTGTTTTGCGCCTGCAAATCCCCTACTTGGCCTTCAAGGAGCTCATTCTGACGACGGGCAACCTCCAGCTCTGCGCGGACACGCTCAAGCTCAAGAGAAAGGTTATTCTTCTCTTCCTGCTCGGCCGCTTTTCGTCGACGCTCTTCAGCCTTACGTTGGTCCCGCTCACGCTTCTCCTCGAGTTTACGCATTTCGCGCTTGTACTTTTCCTCCTGTTTGGCCACCTCCTTTTCATGCTTCTCGCGCAACTTGGCTAGCGTAGCAGCGTCCTTCTCCTTATCACCCACAAGCTTACTTTGTCGACGCTCTTCAAGGCGAGCCATCTTCTCATCAAGCTTCTTTTTCTTGTGCTCAAGCTTCCTAAGTTCTTTGTCGGCAAGTGACTGTTGCGGCGGGTTGGAGCGGGAAGTTTCAGACTGCGACTCAACTACACTGCCGTTGGATTTACCCTCAGCAGTTACGCTCTTCTCAAGCGCAGATGCAAAGCTTCGAATCGAGGAAGTCTCGCTATCAGCCTCGTGATGCTCTTCAACAATGGCATGAATATCAGACACACTTTCATCTGTGGATGTAACTTCAGAACCAGTTCCCCAAGTCTTTAATAGGCTAGTAGGTATGTAGGAGCTGGCAGCACCTATGGCGCCAGCTATAACACCATAGAGACCATTGCTACCGGGAAATGGGTCGTTTTGGTTTGGAGACGAAGCGGCAGTCTCGACTCTGTTTTCCTTGTTATTAGTTATGGTGACCGGAGTGGCTGAAGGCTGTCTCTTTTCAGATGCTGGTGCCTCGGTACTATTGGTACTCTCTTTGGCCTCAGTAGCTTCTTCAGGTTCTTCAAAACCGTGCACCGCCTTTGAAGTCACCCACTTGAGGAACTTGCCAGCATCACCAACGATTCCAGGAGGCGTTCCTTTCTCGATTAGGAAGCGTGGGACGCTGCCACCAGGATCACTACGAGTGACCATGAGCCACTCAACAGCGGTAGGAGGTTCGTCAAGTGGCATAGAACCGTGTCCCTCGCTGCCAGGTTTCGGGCTCGTTATCTTGTTCTCGTCCCGTTCGGACAAATCGGCTGATGACCGAGATCTCTTGGACGTAAAATTTTCGACAGGAACTTCACGAATCACTTCTACTGATTCGTAGTAACCGCGGATGATGCCCTGACGAGGAGGACACTCGGGATGCTCGCACGGTTTAGATACTATCATGAATTGTCGAAGAGGGCGGGATCCTTGACCAGGGTTTACGGATGTCTCGGAAGTCAAAAGTAGAGTCACAAAGTCCCGCGGGGCGGTTGGGCCCGGGAACTGAGCAGAGAGTTGGAAAACTATTAGCTGTTAGTCGCCGAAGCATTTACGTACATGTGACACGACTTGGCTTACCTTGCAAGTGGCCGTGTTCACCGATGGTCTTCTCCTCAACACGCTTGTCGGCACCGATACCACGAATGTTGCCACTGCCCGGAGCACCTTGAACCTTCATGGTCTCTGCGAACTCTACCGACAGGCCCTTCTTCCAGTCGTCAAACGTGAGCCCCTCATGTACACTCCTTCGGGCGAACCATGCGCCGCGCCCATCTTTGGCGCTGAGCTTGTAGACGTTGATACCAAGGGGGTTCTCTTTGGCGTTAACTTTGATCTCCTTCCACTCCTTCTGTAGATTTTGCGACTGGCTAATGGCCTCGGCCTTTTGTCGCAGTGTCAGAGCCCGCTTAGCTTCTGAAGTTGAAGCTGCCGACTCTGTCTTCGAACGTGCGCGACCTCCAGAACTAGAAGCTTCCTTTGGTGCTGGACCGGGGATAGATTCTACGACCGTCTGGGTATCCGAAAGGATGTCGGCGAGGAATTCGTTGAGGTCATCTTGGGGCACCTGCTCCCACTCAACAGGGCCCATAGCCCCGAGAGGTTCGTGATGACTTCCCCCCATGGCTGAAGATGTTTGGATAGTGTGATTGCTGTCGATGCAGATTATGGACGGTGGTGTAAGAGTTAGAGTAGCAAGGTGCTTGATTACTGGAAAGAGAATAGAACAAAACAAAGTATAACAAAGTATAGAACCGTTGAAATAAAGCAAGGAAGCAGGGATTCGTTTGGCGTTGAAGATAAAGACGTCAGAAGTAGACCAATATGAGATATGGCCAAGAGAACCAAACCAGATAAAGAAAGAAACCAAGAAGGCCTTTTACTTATTCGGACTCAATGGGTCATGATCAACTAGGTGCCGTCATTCCGGCCCATTGACGTCACCGAGACCTCTATTCTTTAGCAGCCAAGCCCTACGCTACCACTATAACTTAGCGCCCGGAGAGCCACCCGCGCGCTATGTACAGTTGTTGCCCGCTTTCGGAATACTCGGATATAAGGTAACCTAGGTACCTTAGGTACGGTACCTACCTACCTATAGAGGCACCTCGGACACCCCGGATCCTCTCCTCCGGGTGTCCAACACGAAGAGCATAGATTATGCATAATAAGAATGGACGTTGGTCCAGTAAATAAGCAAATTCTAGAATGCCCCCGACATTATAAATTCAACATGGTTGGTTGTAGCATTTGATGACAGATGAAATTCGCCAGGTAAAGGCGCGTGAGAGTTCCATTCGCCTCTCGAGACTTTACATGTATAGGTAGCTACTAAATAATATAATATTGTTCCCTTACTCATATTTATTGTGATTACAAAATAGACAACTTCCGCTCCGTCATCACAACTTGATAGTCCTGCTTACAGCTTCCACAGTAACTATCCCGCCATTGCTCAAGGACTTGCCGTCTCTTAGCCGGCAAAGGCTCCATGACCTTTTGCGATCCTTTGGACCCCTTGCCAGTTTCGGCTCCTTTCTTTCGTCCCTTTGTCTCATCTTGCTGCTCGAGCATAGTATCCAACTCATCGCAGAGAAGCTTTTCATCGACTAACCAATTTTCCCACTCCGATTGAAGCATCTCCCGCTCAATGCTATTGACTACCCTCATAGCAACCAACAAATCATGTCGGTAAGTTCCTAGACGCTGTCTTGTTCGTCGAAGCCGGCGCGCTGTGGCACGGCTAGTGGGTGAAGACAAGCTAGCTCCAGCATCTTCCCATGGCGTGTCCATGTCAGTCGTGTCCAGCAGATCCTTGAACGTCGAAAAGCATGTGCTGTTTTCAGGGAATGATAGAGCTTGGTTGGTACCAGACGCCTCATGCAGATCCGCAAAGTAGATAGCTTTGCTCATCATAGCATTGGGCCGGATACCAATGTTTTGCATGAATCCTGCCGCTTTCCTCTCTTTCCACCAAACCGACGTCTCGCTTGAAGTCAATAGCAGGTTGGTGAGTGTGCTAAATGCAAGCAGCGCCAAGATGATCCACTGGGCAGTTATCAGATTGAAGATGTTGCGCAGCACAGCAATAGCCCACATAATGACCGACGAGACTGCACTTTCTCCAAAAGACCGGATTGTTTCGAAAACCATGGTCGTAAGAGTCCGGGGCTTAATTACCTGCTTCTTTGCTGAGTCTGTTGAAGCAGGCGAGAAGACAACGACCTCGGTCTGCTGTCCAATCTGACCATAAACCTGGATCGCTCTGTTTGTTCGGCTTCGCGTTCCAAGCTTACGAACCTGATCTGTAGCGACTTCGGCTAGCTCCTCAGCATCACTGGCGGCATCATGGATCGCCTGGCGGTCAATCAAGTTCTTGGAAAGAGCTGGGTTCTTTGACCAATCCGTCTTGGTGTAGATAGCCAGCTTGCACTTAGATTTGGCCACATGTGTGATGACAATCTTGGTTACAACCTTGAACCAACTCGAGTGAGGTAGATGCCACGCTGTCTTGACGTGCGTCACCACGTACGTAACGTGGTCACTGAAGACATCAATAATTTGATAATCGTTGACGTCGGCTGTCTTTGACCGTCCCAGGACGTCTTTGTAATCAACCTTGAACTGGAAGTCACGTCTCATTCTGCCTTGATCCACCAGCACCCATGGCCCTTGGGCAATCTGCTGAGCTCGTCGCTCAAAGTACAGCTTTGGGAAAACAAAGCTCTTGTCACCAAATAAAACATGGAAACAAGACTTGGCACTGATCTCAAAGTGTCTTTCCGCGGCCATTTCCTTCATGCCTTCTGGCTCGTAAATGACAGGACGCACTGGCAGGTGCAGTTTGTGATTGTGACGTGCTCGCGATTTTGAGGACCGCAAAGGAGGGCTGAACTCCATACGGCGAGCAACTGGTCGTCCCGTTGACGTTCCATCATCCATCGGCGTATTCGCTGAAACCTCTTCCCAGCTTTCGACGCTAGGACTTGGTCGGTCATACTCCTCCTTTTCGAGGTTGACCAACGTAGTGATGATAGCCTCAACGTCCATAGGCTCCTCCGCTTGAATATCATCGATCAGCAGGTTAAGACGAGTGTGAAGGAGACCCAGGTCTTCCAAGAATACTTTGATAGTAATTCTGGTGTAACCAGTCTCGTTTGCGTTCTCGTTGAGGTGTAAGAAGATGAAGTCGCAATCCCTCCCTGGGGCCGCCGTCACTTCGCTTATAATATCGAGGTTGATACTATAGGCAGTAACAAGGCCAATCTGTTGTCCATAAAAGTACATGTTGTCGGGTGTAACATATATACGGCCATCGCCAGCCATATCTGGCTTACCAGGACCTCGCTCAGGAGACCCAGTCCATGCAGCTCGGAAGACAAGTACCAGCTTCTCCTCCAAAGGCGCATCTGGAAACAACAGTCTAAACTGAGCGTGTTGAGCTCGCAACTCAGGAGGATAGTTTCGAGGGAAATACTCGCCGCCAGTCTTCTGTTGCACGCCTTGACCCACGGTAGTTCCGGGCACTACGACACCTATAGGGTCGTCCTCGTCAAGTCTGGGAAGCACAGGTTGGGGTGGTGCGTTCATAGCACCCCAGAGACTGCTTCCCCAATAATTCGCAACCACGGACGCGGGAAGCTTCCTATTGTTGCCCACAGGCTGGCGTTCTCCTGCTGTCAGAACCGCAATACGACTAAGACCAGTCATGGAGGGAGGTTTGGCTAGAGTGGCCGGGGCCAAATTGCCAGCCTGGGTGTCTACTGATGGTAACATGCTGGGAGTCTGTCTAAAGTTCGATGTACTTGGCGCTGCACCTGGGAAACCTGGCGGAAGCGTATGGCTAGTAGCCATCATGCTCGCCAGGCCAGTAGTAGAAGCCGCACCTCCTTGCATCCCTTCGGGACCTTGGTTACCAAAGGTAGCCTTGCGATGGAGGTCGAGCTTTTGAATGATTCTGGCGGCATGCTCACGGCCGCTTTCACCCTCTTCTCTAGCAAGATCCCGACTTAGAGAGGTTATAGTACGGCGAGAGTGGTTGCCATTAACATCAAAGCTCTGCCGTGTGCTGAGGTTACCCTCTGGCCCAGGCACAGGCAGTGTGTTCGTACGGTCAACGTTGGGGCCTGACTCATCGTAGATCCCGGTTTGTGCATCCAAGGCTTTAGCGGAGAACTCGGGAATGCTTGGGGGTGAGATGGAAAATGCTGGGTCAATGGATCCGGGTAGTGAAGCGCTGGTTCTGTTCATGGTTGTCTCAAAAGCGCGCTTCTTGGTGACCTCGAACACCTCCAACCACTCTGTAAGCTCGCCCTGCGTTTCGGCTTGGAGAAGGATGGTCTGACTCTTCGTTTTGACCTCAAAACAAAAGCGCCTGTCCTCGGCAACAGCTGGCTTTGCGTTACAGAGCAGAACTCCAATTTCGTCGCCCTGTAGGACTCCCAAAGGTCCAGGTATTAACCAACCAAAGATGCCATCACGGCAATAGTACCACCTCCTGATCCAGGTGTGTCGCGCTGGCTTTCCTTGAAGTACCCGGAGAAATAGCCATCCTTGCTTCTCGGATACAACGGTAGCACCCTCTTCAAGGCGCACGGTAACAGGACCGCGGCTGCCGAGAAAGGGAACAGTAGAAGTGCTGTAATCCTCAATCTCACGAGATGGCTTAAATCCTGCGAGGGCATTCTCGCCAATCTCTCTTCGTGCGGATTGCAACTCCCGTCTAAAGACCATCTCCGACGCCCCCATCTCATTTGACCAACCCTGGATGCGCTCCATCTCTTGATTCCAGCGGCTGATGTCGCCAGCAGCTTCTCTAGTACGCCTCAACTGACTCCATCGTTCGGTGCAGATCTTAACCAACAGCTTATCCATGCTAAAGCGCAGCTGGGGTGCAAGCTGACAGTAGTCCATTGATGCTTTGAGGTACGCCTTTCGTGTCTCAAAAACGGCAAAAGCGTCTTCACGTAAGGCCGATGGCTCCTTTGTCTTGGACTGGCTAACGTATCGAGCGAGTGTCGAGTCAAAAGTTCGCTGCGCCTGCTCCATAGCTCTCCTGCACTCCTTGAAGTTCCTGAGGTCACCAACAATAAACTGCCGGATAGGATCAACGACCGAACCGTCCATCTTCTTCATTGTGCTTATCATCTGTATCCAATACTCGCGCCATCCATCGCCCACTCTCTTGAGAGCCAGAAACGTATAATCATTGTCGACAACGCCATCAGACACCGAGGGCATGGTCTTGACAAGGAAGGTATTGATGGTCTCCTCGAGGGCGAGGATGTCTTGCAGGAGCTTCGAGGTTGATTGGGCATATCCGTTGAGCCATTTTTCGATCGCATCGACTTGATCGCCGAAGTTGGCAGCGGTTACTCGAAAGGTCGGAGAATCTAGAGCTGCTTCATTGAGGCCGACGGGGATAGCGCGGCCAGCCTGGTTGGCCGCTGCTGGCGGGGAGTCAGGCTGTGATTCAGGCATTATAAGAAATAATTATGTTTGAGCGCCCGACGACAGCTTCAGTTGCCACTGAGCTGTAGTCTTTTATTGGCGCAGAGAAAGAAAATTATATGACGGTGAGAAGAAGAGATGGAATGATGTTGACAAGATGGAAGTGGCCATTGATAGGCCATGGTATTCGCTACGAGCAGTCCAGGTCAGGGACCTGAAGGTTGCGTTGACGTAGCACACCCATGTCATGCTGCGCTAGGTACATTACGCTGCGCCCATCTGCGAACCCCCACACAGCGTCTAGGTCAGAACACCGGAAACGGGTCTGGATAGAATACGCGGTCTCGATACGATAGAGAAACCTAGCTAGCCTCAATTTTGTGAAATATGTTCCCCTGAACTTACTTTTCCACCATAAGGGAATGCCAATGGTTACGGTTACACACGTGAACACCTGGAATGGAACTCATCACGTCGCATTTACATTCAAAATGGCCATACAAACGACTTGTATTTTGTTGACTCGATATGTCGTGCCTGCTCATGACTATTCACCTCTCTACAAGAGAGAATTCTGCCTTGCAGCCATCTCACACCGACTCTACCCAAATACTAGCAAATCTTCAGGCCGGGCATCGCTTTGCCCATGCTGACCCTCACGATTCTCTAGTCGCCGTGCCGCCGCTATCCTTCAATTTTAATGGTTGGGCCTACCAGCCGTTAGACCTGACATTCTGGTTTCTTGAGGTGCAGGAATTGGAGGGCTCTGTGTACCTCTATTCCCGTCGATCATAACTCAAGCCGTCATCATTGTGCGAAGCGGACTGGGTCGCGATGCCTGGCGGGAAGAATGGAGAGGCGAGAGACTGTCCCTCTCCACCAAGCGCTGTTGGGCGATTGACATCGGCGCGGCATCGGTCGACCTCTGCGCCTCGGGGCGCATGGCACTGTTGTTGTACGTGGACGGATGAACTTGAGTCGATCCCTCGCTGGTCACGAGGGGATCTGCTGGTCAATCTGATGCACTGTTAGACTCTAGAGGTTTGTTTCTCATGATATTGTCAACTCACCGTCGTAGTACTCGTCGTCGTCGCTCACTTCAGCAAGCTGCTCAAAGTTGACCTTGTATCGGAGAATGCCGCCGATACCACCGAAGCCCTTGACGAACTGGTTGCCCTCAGTGGATCGGTCAGAAACGAACTCGAGAGTGGTACCAAAGTCCTTGTAATGCTCAGCAATCCATTCCAGGAAGGACTCTTGAGAAACAATCTCCATCTCCTGGCCGGTCTCCTTATCGAGGAACTTGTCTCGGTTGCTCTGCTCCTGCTGCTTGGTGGTGTGGAGGATGATCTCAGTGCCGTTGCTGTCCTTGAGAACCCAGCGGGTGATCTCGAGGTTCTCAAAGACAATGAGAGTCTCGACAGCACCGAGCTCAAGGGCCTTGAGGGTGTCCTCGATACTGTAGCATACCTTACCAGTATCCGTACTAATTTCCTCAAAGTACTTTCCAATGAGCTTCTTCTCCTGGATGAACTTGACGTTGCCGAGAGTCTCAGAAGACAGCTCGATGGCCTGGTTGAAACCGTTCTCACCACCGTAGGAAACATCGACGACCTTGATGACCTTTGTCGCAAGACGGTTGTCAAACATGTCGGAGGCGTTAAGATCGTTCTTGAAATCGGCGGAACCAGCAAGGATGAGACCAGCGACGTTGACCTTGTCGGCAGTGATGAAGTTCTGCACAGCCAACTCGGCAACCTTTCGGACGTAGTTGTGACGCTTTTCGTCTCGCAGACGGGCGAAACGGAGAGCGGACTGACCACCACGACCGTGCTTCTTGGGAAGATCGACTGAGAACTTGTGGACAACCTCACGGGTGTTTCCGCTCAGTGTTCCGAAGAGGGCACCGTTACCATCCATGATGATGAAACCGAACTTTTGGTCGGACTCGAGCAGCTCTGCCAGAGCCTCGGTGTGGAACTTGTTGTCACACAGGTAAAGGGAGGTGTTGATGGGCTTGAAAGGCTCGAAATCGATGTTGACCTTTCGCTCCTTTCCTTCCTGGGTCAAGATTTCACCACAGTAGACGACCAGACCGTTCGGGGGGACCTTGTTGTACAGCTTGAGACGCTGCTGGGTCGAGGTAATGGCGGACAGGACGGACTGTCGGTTGACTCGAGACTTGATGTTGGAGGCGGTACCCTGGGACAATGTTAGTGTCTCTGAAGCCGAGTTTGGTTGGTCTGGTAAAATCGTACGTATTCTTCAGCCAACATCTTGGCAGCTCGAGAGATTTGATCCTTGGGAGCTAAAGGACACACAAATTAGTGCGCTGTTTCGAAGTCGAGTCAAAGGGGTAATGCGGCTTACGGATGATGAGAGAAATCATTGAGGTTCCATTTCCTCTGGCGGCTTCAAGACGCTTGATGAGCTTCTTGACCTTCCAGATCTCAATCTATTGTAGATTGTTGTCAGCCATTGTCGTTATTGTTTATAGTGTTGGAAGGATGATGACAGAGTCTTTAATTTCTCGATCGCGGGGCAAACACCACACAAGAAAGAATGAAGAGGGGCACAATAGATGGACTTGACTTGACTTGACTTACGTTCTTCTCGGCCTCGTTCGCCTGAGGGTCACTCATTTTGGCGGTTGGGGACTTGGCTCAGACCTTGTTGCGAGTAGTTGTTTTTTTTTTTTTTTCTTTGGGAAGGGTTTCTCCTCGCGAAGCCTGGGAGTCGTTGAACTATTAAGTCTGGACTCTGGAGCCTGAAGATCCCAAAAGTTGGATGTTAGTGCCAGATTTTTTTCGCACAACGAGCGATGACCTAACTCACTGGGTACTTGCCGTACCTACCTAGGCACCCACAGTCAGCCAATCCAATTCGATCCACTTTGATCCCGTAGTTAGGTAGGTAGCCCACCTAGGTACATAATTACTCACTGGTACTGTACTTGACCTGGTCACTGCACTGAACTTCAGGAACTTGCCCGGTTAGGTCACTGGACTTTCACGGTTTGGTCATTAACCGTAACCTTGATTTTGCTTAACAGTGCTTAATATTTCCAGGTACCCTGACCATGACTGTCTTGGATTCGTTGATACCCGAGTGGGTCCCGTAATCAACTCTGAATCATGCCTCGGAACTGCCTACAGACAGTACCTACTGTATATTCATGCTTATTCGTTACGGGAAAACATATTTATGAATGTAATATGTGACTCGTTCCGGCATGGCTGATCATCGAAGTTTATAACACAAAAGTCAGCCCAGTGGAACAAGATCAAGGTCTGGGACCGTAGTAACTTTGGCTGCTTTCTTCCTCTCAGCTCAAAGTGTTCTTGGTTGCTGTTATTTCATTCAACACCGGGACATCTGAAAGAGAGCAAAAGATGGCTATTCGGTAACCTATCCGGCTACCAGTGACTCACTAGAGGTGTTCTTCGGTCATTGTTATACTGAAAGATTCATTAATCGTAACTCGGTCAGCAATTGCTACAAGCATGAAACTTGTTTCGTACAGTTTCTACCTTGGTAGATAGACCCTGATTATACGTCCATATATACATTGAGATATCCCGAGGTCCAGTGCTGATGAGTTACTGAGCATTTATTTCAACCACCAGTTGTTATAACAGTGGAGTGATTCAGTATCGAGTCTAGCATGTATCTGTTCAGTTCTCAAGTTGAGCTTGCAATCAACACTACCCACAACGACATGGTTGGTTATATATCTAATTCATATTCGCCTTTCCCGCTCAACCCGCTCTCTTCTCACTTTATTAACCTCCCGTACCGCACCAAAGACGTCAAGAATAAAGCAAATGAATACTATCGCCGCCACAGCTGGCACAACATATTCGTAGAAGAAAAAGACCAGCACAATGAAGCCGGCCATGAGGAAAACAAGGATACTCATGGCGGCGTACGTCGCTCCTTTAGCGCTTTTGAGGGCTACATCGAGAATGTCTGTTGTTGACTCTTTGGAAGGATAAAGTAACTGGTAGAGGTTTGTCAGGTTGCCCTATGTTCGAGGCAGGAAAGGTCATAAGCGAGGCCAGAGTAACTTACGATTTTGCCTTCTTCAATCTCCAGCGTGTTCGTTCTTCTGGGTGTCATCCACCTAGTCATTGAATCGACTCTGGTGCCAAAGCCAGCATTACCCGAAAGATCTGGCTGGCTATAGGACGCAGATGCCATGGGCATCAAGGAGTTTCCAAACGACTTTGGCAGCTCTCCTTCTGCAACGCCTGCGGCATTCCTTTGTGATCCTTGTGGCAAGACTCGACTTGACGAAGCAGCCGAGCCCTCCAGTACTTGAGGAACGTGTATCGAAACAGGCTGTTTCTTTATTTCCATTTCGATCTCTATTCCTCGGAAGTTCTTGATTGCTATCAGAAATTAGCAATTAATCAACCAGCCATGGAAGGGAAACATACTGCCAACCTCGAAAGCAGTCAGTACAATGACAATGAGTAAGAGCATTGGCATAATCTGACCAAAGCTTGCAGTGAGGAGTGGCTTGTAGTCAACACCTTGGTAGAAGAGGCCAATAACAAGTGTGTATAAAGCCACAGAAAACGAACCCGTGGCAAGCAAAAGTTCGAGTAGAACTGAACCAATCATTTCCGAAATGATCGGTGGTACGACAATGCATAATGCTTTCCAAAAGCTGTCTTGGTGTTCTAATGTCGTGGCATTCTTCCGATTGTCATGTCGAATCTTGTCCTTTCTACGTTCAAAGTAGGTTTGGAGATCTTCTTTCCCTTGACGGCCTGAGTAAATACAGCGCAGAACAATTTTCTTCGAGGCTCTGTTCTCAAAACTAACCCTCAGTGAATCGTCAAACCTGATCGATCGAAAGGCGTTCCAGTATATGAATATCAATAGCACAGTCATCCCAAAAGCCCTGGACGCCACTAGGCTCGGACGAGGCTCTATAGGATAGTGAAGCCCACAGAGGAATAACCTATCGCGTGGCTCGGATAGCGTGATGAACTCGAGTGTTAGACTTGCTGCAAGGAGACCCATGAATATCACCATCAGGACACCCCGTATGATGGCTTGTTTTGGATGTTTCCTGAAATATGACTTGAGAACCAGAAGGGTGCATAGATGGACGCTGGACGACAAATATGCCAACTGGGCACCGATGAAGAATGAATACAGTGAGACTTTGCAAACCTGAGCATACATGGCGATGAGATAGCACAGGCCAACAGCCAGCATCTGATCACTCAGTGCAAGGAGAAGAGACTGATAGCCAAGATTGCTGGGCGCATCCCTGGCTGGCTTCCTGACGCCAATCCAGTAGAGAACTTTCTCATCCACGCGCATGTACTGCTCCTTGGGTATACCACGCTTGACCACAGCCAGTATGGCTACAAACACTGATATCGCGGCTGTGATGACAAAGGACAAGACGACCTGTAATAAAGATGTGAGCTTATCGACTGACACTCGAGGCAGAGGCAGACCTTACCCCGATTCCATTCATATCAGGGTCTTCCACAGTCTCAGCAGGAACGCTGCACTGCAGCCCGCCATTGCAGAAGCTCATCACGGAGGCATGAGATGATCATTTGGACAGAAAGAGGTTCCATCCAGTTATCGTAAGTAAAGTTACAATAGAGAGAGCCTAGCGCGTCTGATATTGCCGATCATCACTTGGAAACTTACAGCCCTATCCTTGTTTCAACCTTATAAATGCTGAACAGTTACCGCAACACAAAACAACCACGTATGTCATATTGCAGCTCATTTGGAGAGGCACGTTGGGCCTTATATTACTCCAATTGGCTCGAAGCTTTTGGTTTGTATAGGTATTGGGGTCCGAGATTGGAAAGAATAGATACGGCTGTCAGTTGACGAATGATAATCTCAACCATAGGGTTATCAGTCAGTGACAATCCTGTTTTATTTATTTATATCCTTGTGTGGTCACTCGTCAATACGTAACCTCAATACTACCTAGATACCCACTAACCTAGGTATGTATTGCTGGTTCGAGGTTCTTATATATCAACAACTGATCCTGTAGGGCTGGGTTAAGCTTAATTGCCACTAAGCAAATTGCCGATAATTTGAGCTGCATGAGCTGGAGTTATTTGTGGCACGAAGCCTAAGAAGTTATGTTCATATCTTCTGGCTCTATTGCATAATCTTACGATTGCATGTCTTTATATCTGGCTGACTGCGTAGGTGTCATCTTACAGAAACTATTGGCTATATTTCAATGAATGTGTAAATGATTCTGTTGCATGGTTCGTAACCGTTACTAATTGTGGTCGGTTTATAATACAGCTTCTTGAGTACCTATTATGAACCTTTACAATTCGACTGTACATAATCTTACCGGATTTTAGGATGCCCACTCGTTTATATATATATATATATATATATATAATACAATATTGAGTACTTGGTAAAGCTCTGAGAATGTGATAGAAAACTAATGTATTAACTTTATTACACTATTCGGTATCAGTGACCAGGCATTATTTCTTGACTTGAACTTCACAGCTTTGAAAATCAACCCTACCAGACATCCCCCACCATCTCCACACGCTAGTCTACCGCCCGGCAGTAACCTTCCGCAGTTCGGCCATGCGACGTCAATCAATCATTATCATCAGCAATCAATAATTCGATAACGCGGAAAAAGTCTACCTCAGACTCATCTCCATAGATAACACGGAAAGCCCACCATAGATATGGACTCGGGACCTACTGAACTGGCGGCCACCGTCCAAGCCGCAAGCATCGAGCACAATCCCGATCCTGCACTCGACGTCAACCCGTCTACAGCCGCTGAGAGAAGACAACCCGTGACTCTTGAGCACGTCAAGCACGAGCATGACGATGGTATTGATGAGGAGGATGAGGAGGATGAAGATATCCCCTACAGTGTCCTCCGTCCTGCTCCACGACATTCCAACCTCCCTCCGCTACCAGACCTGCGCTTTGAGCAGAGCTACCTGCGAAGCATCTCAAAGGCTGATACATGGTGGAAGGTGGCGCTCATAACAACAAGAGACCAGGTACACCTGAATCCAAGACTGGCGTTGTACTAGCATTTCTAACATGCGTGGCAGATCTTGATGCCCTTGACCCAGGGTCTAGTGTACAACTTATTCCTTTGCGGCTGGCAACACTGGAACAGAAATGCTCGACTACACGGAAACACGTTAGGTGCTCGAGTGAGACGCTGGTGGTGGGGAGTCAACAACTGTAAGTCATAAATCACCTCTGCTGCTCCTGCGAGACGCAGCTAACAGTTGAACAGGGAGCATACCTACACATAGTAAAAGAGCTTGAACGAGAAAACCCATGCTTGAGATGAATAGACCGTATATACGACAGGAAGCAGCATTCTAGTCACATATTAATAGATAACCCTAACAATTGTAAAGGAAACTTACAGTAATCCTTATTACTAGAATACCTAATTTCAGGGTAGACCTCTAACCTTGCAAGCCTGTGCAGCACGAATGAATGGCAACTGCGAGGCCACTAGTAAGGCCTGTCTATAATGGATGGCTAATGTGTCTGGCACATCATTCTTGAGATATTGGACGACATATGAAGAACCCCCACAGGAATCGTGTATATAATTTAGTTCATCATTGGTATAAGAATGAGCAAGTCCTCACTACAATTGCTCACTCCTAACTATTACCATATCCACTCCTAAGCATCTGATTCCCGATGTGCTGTTCTCTGTCGGGTAATCCGTACCGCATAAATAAAAGTTGCGAGTACTGGTGACCCTTAATACCGTCAATGCCTTGTTTCTTTTGATACCTCAGTTCTATCCCGCCATGATGCCAGCCTTAAGCTTGAATAACTCTATGTCATATGATTCCTTTGTTCCAAAACTCCAACCAAAAAAACATGATCTGTCAAATTACAGCTCCTACTCATGCTTTACGCCAACATCGAGCGACTGGGGGTCTGGTTGCGCATGCGTCTTTTCTGGGCTCCCTCTAAAAGCCAAAGATGTCGCATGAATTGTTCCCGGTGTCGAATTTTGGCGTTCAGCAAAATCGGGGTCTACGTTAGGAGACTGATGGACTGTAGGCTGAGGGTCTTTGCTGGGAGTAGTTCCCGGCGCATCCTCCATCTCAACAAGCGTCTCTTCTGAGGGTCGAGATTCTTCGGCTTCCTTATCAGAGCTTGGCGTTGGTAGCTTGTTTCCAGCTTGCACACTAGGTTCGAGGACGTTCCGCAGTTTGGGTGGTGTAACTGAGAGCTTCACAACCAAGCTTTGGTTGTGTTCGTCCAGGTCGTCGTCCACCATTTCTTCATCCTCATCAAGCTCGTCTTCGTCTTCTGATCCTTCAGGGACATGTTCATCGACATCCTCTTCATCGTCCCCAAATTCGGCCTCGCTCTCTTCGTCGGAATCGTCGCTGGCGTTACGTCGAGAAGCCTTCTTGGGTTCGGACCAACCACTTGTACCATGGTTCACTGCTGCTGACCGTCGAGGTCGTCCCGTAGGGCCAACAGATGTCTCCTTCTCAACCTCGGATGTGTCCCCTTGCACACTACCAGGGGCACTGCTTCCAGTTGTGGGGTTGAGGCGAGTCGGTGCTTTGATCTGTCGGCCACTGGCGGTGGTAACCGGGCCAGTTTCGACCGGAGTATGGGTTCCAGTGTTGCGAGTAGATCGTCGAGTAGTCGAGTCGGTTGTAAAGACATCTTCATCGTCGGAGTAAGTGTATTTGATCTTTTTGCCTCTGGTACGACCCTCGTAGAGAGAAAACCCAGGCTCAGGTCGCTTGAACTGCTCCTTGCGCATCTGCCGATAATCACGACGCTTGCGTTTCTGGGGTTGTGTTAGTACAACAAACAAAAGCAGAGTCTAAGTGAAGTCTTGTTGATCATCAAAAGATTGAGCAAGTGACAAACTAACCTCTTCGCCAGCTTCGAATCGAGGAATGGCAGTATACATCTTCTGAGCTAGTTTTGTAGCCTTTGGTCCGCCATCCTTGACCTCGAGTTTCTCGGCAAGAGCTCTGAGCTCTTCAATTGTACCTGCTACGCTGTACCATGTTCGATTCGTCCCAGCAGGGTTGCTTTCTCGATAGACACGGAAGGCTGTGTCGTCTTGCCCTTCAATGAGAAAATAGCGACGCTTGTCACCGTCAGATCCCCATGGCTGCACCGATCGAGGCTGGTTCAGGTCGTCTTCGTGTCGGTTCTGCTTGTAAGATTGGTTGATGAGTCCTTTGACCGTTTCGGACGACGAAAGAGTCCACAAAATAAGGTATCGTAAGAGCGTGAGCTATCGAAAATTTAGCAATTTGGATGCGCACAGGAACGAGATCGGCCTGACGCACTCGTTGTGTAGGGTTCATCGAGGTGAAGGTTGCGCCGCCAGACAATGGGCTCTTATCCTCCCAAGCAGGCGCCCATTGATTCTTGTGCGAGCTAATAGCATCTTCCAAAGCACGACCATAATGACCAGGCCTGACGAAAGATTCATTAGCATATTATTCCTTGTTAATTACGGTTCTGCCGTACTTGACATCTTGTTTGCGATTCAACAGTAACCCCAGCAACGCGCAAAGGAAGTGTTCGGCTCGATCGCCAGGTATAGGTTCGACGACATCGCGTTCGAGTTCTTGGGGGCCGAAGTGGGCGAGCGATTTTGGGAATGCATCATTGAAGCGGCTTCTGAACATTACAATAAACTATAGCTGTTAGCATTTGCTCAGGACGCCCTGGACGCGACGAAGGCGCGTCGCAAACGTAGCCACACGCGCCAAACGTTTGTGGACAAATAATGAAAAAACTAAACCATCAATATTGGTTACATACTGCAATATCAGGGTTATCTGCCAACACATATTCGTGAGGTGGTGAGGGTGATCGCTTTCGAGGCGGCGGCGAAGCCTCCTTAGGCGGTTGCTCTGTAACCTTGGAGAAGTATTTCTGGATGCCCTTTTTGGGCTTGGCAACGGGCTCTTCAGTTGGCTCTTCAAGCTCGATATCAGAAGGCGCAGGCGAAAGCGAAGACAAAGAAGAGAGATCGGAAGAATCGTCTTCGGCCGACATTTTACAGGCGATTCGATTCGTTGGTGTTTGTTGATGTGAAGTTGAGATGAATGGAGATGAGTGGGGGGAGAAGCAGGAGGAACGACGTAACTCGGGCTCTCACACGGAACAAGCATCCACTAGCCTTGCTTAAGAGCCGCAGATTAGGCTTATGAGTCCTGATAGGCTAGGCAAATATCAATTACTATGTAGGCAGGCATTCAAACAACCGTTATAAAACAAAGCGAAGTCAAGGCTTTGTTGTGCCCAAGGCCGAGAACACCCTGCATGAGCTATCCCGTGCGAGCACCCTTAACGGCCCTAGTCCACCAGATTCTTTGGGCATGAAGCTGCACAGAACCTTGTCAAAACATCATTTCGCATATAGTCAAATAGCTCGTCCAGTGATACATTTGGTTGTATCATATCAAACGTCTCTTTTCCGTTCGTCCTGTTCTTTGAACAATCGTATCAACGCCGTCCAAGTCGGTGCAACTGTAGCCGGCTCAGCCGTTTCGTTCGTCTTCACAATGCCGTATAAGTGGTCTTCAACAAGCACCCTGGACGAACTTCGGCACCCAACCTACCTCAAAAGTGAGGTCTCCTCATTAACCCTGTTCGTGGGTCCTCACATCTCCAAAACTCTTTTAATCGTCATAAATTGCGACGCCATAGTTCGAACCATGAGAAGGATAGTCTAGCCTCACGTGAATGTGAAGACAAAGACGATGTTTTTCACCGCCTTGTATGCGGCCTTCAATAGTGCAACTTCCCACCACACTCAATGGCTGTCTCAAAAGACGAGCTGGTATCCATCATCTGAGCCAGCGGTGTTTCACTGGAAACACGTTGCAGAGGCCGTCGCGAAGCTCAAACTCGTAACACAGAGTCATTCCATTGAGAAATAATTCTGCCATGAACGCCCCCTTGTCACTCATCACAGATCAACCACTTGGTCGATCTCATTCCTCCAAACTTCGAGACACTCTAACCCGCTCAACTTCATTACAACCCAGCGCAATACTACGCGTGTAAAACTGCAACGAAGAGTATGCGCGCAATATTGAGGATATCTGTTTAATGAGATAGCAGGAATATTGACAGGAGTGTCATATTGATGTTAAAAATTATTATCCGTTCATGACTGATGGTAGTGAAGCATTTGAGATGCTGATTAAAAAAAATCAAAGGCCATGCCACACGCCGAGACGTGCTGTTGGGGTGATGGTGATCATCGTTGGTGATGACCTCAGCTCAGCTTGAATTGATGTTAAGAGGCAAAAGGTCGGCATTGGCTGAGCGCGCGTCGCGCCAAAGTTCGCAGTAATCGGATAATTTCTAAGGACCGGGAGTCGGCGAGTGGTCACCTCACCTCTGATCGATTGCCCCACAGACTTGGCGGGCCTTGCCTACCCACTCAGAATTGATTTTCTGGGAAGGTGAACCCTATCACGTGGCCTGCCATCGTTCCTTCCTCGCACAGAAAAATTGTCTGCGGCAGGAGCCAGTCTGAACAAACACCAAGCGGCCTAAGCCAGGTAAATATCCCCTCCCTTCCTTCTTCGCCCACGATTGTCTTTACTAACCTGCAGCTCAACAGAACATCTATTCACGATGGGTAGAGTCATTCGCAACCAGCGTAAGGGTCGTGGATCCATCTTCAGTCAGTACCGAACGAGCCTTTCCGCGATATCGAAAACATCAGAATACTGACGCACAGATTAGCGGCCAACACGCGCCTGAACAAGGCTCCTGCTAAGTTCAGAAACCTCGACTATGCCGAGCGCCACGGCTACCTTCGAGGTGTAGTCCGCGAGATCGTCCACGATGCTGGCAAGTTCCCCGATTAGGTTCCCGAGAAGCACAATTCGACGGAAATTTACAAATTTTGTGCAAATGGAGGAACGACAACTAACGATGATTGTCGTACAGGTCGTGGTGCCCCTCTCGCCAAGGTCGTCTTCCGTCACCCCTACCGATTCAAGCAGGTTACCGAGACCTTCATTGCCAACGAAGGCATGTACACCGGCCAGTTCATTTACGCCGGAAAGAAGGCTGCTCTGACCGTCGGCAACGTCCTCCCCCTCGGTGAGATGCCTGAGGGTACCGTCGTCTCCAACGTCGAGGAGAAGATCGGTGACCGTGGTACTCTCGGCCGAACCTCCGGCAACTACATCACCATTGTCGGCCACAACCCTGATGAGGGCAAGACCCGCATCAAGCTCCCCTCCGGTGCCAAGAAGGTCGTCCACTCCGGTTCCCGAGGAATGATCGGTATCGTCGCCGGCGGTGGCCGAACTGACAAGCCTCTCCTGAGTACGTTTCTCTAGAAGATCGGGTAGTGGAAGAATGGATTACTGACTCGCTTTGCAGAGGCTTCTCG
Organism: Fusarium chlamydosporum; assembly: GCA_014898915.1. Lineage (NCBI taxonomy): Eukaryota > Fungi > Ascomycota > Sordariomycetes > Hypocreales > Nectriaceae > Fusarium > Fusarium chlamydosporum. Next base: position 44,134 of record JAAVUD010000086.1, on the reverse strand, counting down.
TGCCAAGCACAAGTTCGCTGTCAAGCGTAACAGCTGGCCCAAGACTCGTGGTGTTGCCATGAACCCCGTCGACCATCCCCACGGTGGTGTACGTATTTCCCGAACAGAATTAATGAAATGCAGAAAGACTGACACTCGACATAGGGTAACCACCAACATATTGGTAAGGCTTCTACCATCTCCCGATACGCCGCCCAGGGTCAAAAGGCCGGTCTTATCGCCGCCCGCAGAACGGGTCTTCTCCGTGGTACCCAGAAGACAAAGGAATAAAGTGGTTGCTGGGTTCATGGTCTCATTGGGATGGTGTTTACTGGCTTGCTCGCATCTATTGAAGGTACTGCCAAGAGCAGATGGCTGGTAGCTTCGAGGGCAAGTACTATGGCATTTGGCGCAAAAAAAATTCTGAAGGCCTTTTCTCTGTGAAAGATGTGAGCGAAGAAGTGAGATACCTCGAATACCGAAAAAAGGCTTCCATGAGAGAAGCATGCTTGGTAAAATAATGTCCTTGTTAAAGCGATTGTGTCGTCTACCTGCGACCCAACCATGCTTATTGTGTCCATTTCATTCTTGATATGTTGTCTTGGGCCAACGTCAGCTTCGCAGCTGTTGTGGTGCTGGATGAAATGTTAATTACCTAGGGAGCTTGCTGCTGATTGAATTTGGGAGCACATAGTAGAAGCAGTACCTAGTAGGTTGCTACCTCTAGGTACTTACCTAGTGAGGTCACCAGATCGTGATATAGTTTCCCAAATTGATCGTATGATGGACAGCAAATGGAATTATATCATGAGCTTTGGCTGTCCATCAATCAATTGCAACTTTGACCAAACAAACTCGCTTCATCATACAAACCATCCAACGATCAATTGAATACACCCTTGCATTGAGCCCTCATCTATCTATCTAGACGTAACCATGTTGACAAAATCATCCTCCTCTCTAAGATTCCTTCCTACCTACCGCACGTGGACCCGGAGCTTTGCCAGTGTCACTCCTACTCGGCTGCCGAAGAATCAGGCCCCACGTCTGAACCCCACCAAAGCGGTCGACCCCTCCATTCGTCTCAAACTCTTCCCCTCCAAAGCTACACCCTTATTCTTATCTACCTCACCATATCGTGTATACCAGACGAGACGATTAAACACAATGTCTTCCGTTAAAGAATACTCCCTCTTCTGTTTGGAGAACCCTCTCCTCGGTAAGCTTTGCTAAGTCCAGTCTTTGTATCATAGACAGTTCTCAATGCCAGGTCCATTGAAATAGAATCTCTTTTCTGCTTACACCGACGCGTTCCATATCGATCAATTGCTGACAGGTAGTCTTTTCGTCCCTTAGACATCCAGGCCCAGGGTGATCAGGCCCTTTTGGATAAGTACGGCCTCAAGCCTAACGATGCTATCCTCGCTGAGGAGAAGCACCTCCCTCTCTACGAAGACCTCCTCAACAACTACGACGCCAAGCTCATTGCTGGTGGTGCGGCTCAAAACAGTGCTCGAGGTGCTCAGTACATCCTCCCTCCCAACAGCGTTGTCTACGTCGGTGGTGCCGGTGACGACAAGTACTCTGCCATTCTCCACGATGCTGTCAAGGCTGCTGGCCTTCGAGTCGAGTACCGTGTTGATCCTAAGGAGAAGACCGGTCGTTGCGGTGCTATCATTACTGGCCACAACCGAAGCTTGTGCACTGATCTCGGTGCCGCCAACCACTACGATCTTGACCACCTGAAGAAGCCCGAGATCTGGAAGCTCGTCGAGAACGCTGAGGTTTACTACGTTGGTGGTTTCCACTTCACCGGTAAGAAGAGCTTGGAGCAACACATATCGCTCACAATATTGTATCATGCTAACACATACTAGTCTGCCCTCCTGCTATCATGGAGCTCGCTAAGCAGGCTGCTGAGAATAACAAGCCCTTCGTCCTCTCGCTCTCTGCTCCCTTCATTCCCCAGTTCTTCAAGGAGGTTGTTGATGCCAGCGCCCCCTACTGGGACTACATCATTGGTAACGAGACTGAGGCTGCCGCCTACGCCGAGTCCCACGACCTTCCCAGCAAGGAGCCTAAGGATGTTGTCAAGCACCTTGCCAACCTTCCCAAGGAGAACGGCAAGAGAAAGCGAGTTGCCATTATCACCCAAGGTACCGACCCCACCCTGGTTGCTATCCAGGGCGAGGACGAGGTCAAGGAGTTCCCCGTCCACGCCATTGAGAAGGAGAAGATCAACGACACCAACGGTGCTGGCGATGCCTTTGCTGGTGGTCTCCTAGCTGGTATCCTTCAGGGCAAGCCTCTCGAGACCAGCATCGACATGGGCCAATGGCTCGCTCGTTTGAGCATCCAGGAGCTTGGACCTTCGTAAGTTCGCCCCCAAGCATTATCATTTATCCTTTTGCTTCCGAAAATCATTTTTTTTTAATTCCTCTACCTGTCTTTCCTATCAATAAGCATAGCCCATGGAAAAGGGCACCAATCTCAACGACCACCCATTATAACAACTCTCGACTAACTCATCTCTAGATACCCCTTCCCCAAGCAAACCTACCAGTCTGCTTAAATCTGTTAACAACTCATCTTGCACATCCCTTATGAGGGATTGAATGTGGTTCGGCGTTGCTAGGGAAAAGGGAAACGGTTTCAACAACGGCGTTTGCATCCAAAGGGAGCGTATTACCCCAACTGAGGGCTCCCAAGCGCACTAAGCGACATGGTATCCTCCACGATATCGAGTATTTGGCAAGCATATTATCTGAGTGAACATAAAAATGAATGACTTCTTGCTTGAGAACCCAAAATCTTACGCCCATGAATGGCGTCTAGACCAGCACACTTATTGCATACCTGACAAGGTTGAATCGCGCGGTGTTGCGGTAAACTGAACCAGTTATAGGGTCCAGGTCCGGTGTAGAGACTCGTACATTGTGAAATATTCGCATATTGCGAGTGCAAGCTGATCGATCATGCCGACTCGATCTCGAACAGCAGCAGATAAACCCCTAAAAGGTGAGCCACATGTAGGGACCTGGATTGTTGCTATACAGCGCGTGCTTAATCCTGGATAGTCTGTCAGGGATGGAATATTCCAAGAACGCAACTGTAGACCACAGCCTGGGCCAAATGGGCGACCCAAGTCTTGCTGGTGAGAAAGCATTTTCGTTCGCGTGAGTACTTTCAGCCTCTACTTGTTGCCGTAGAAGGCGGCTTGCAAGATGGCGGCATCGTAACTGGATGTCGTCTCATCCATTTGGAAACGTCGACCTGATGAAGCTGGCCCCGAATCCTGAATGCGGTTGCGATCATAGCGGTTCATATCCATATAGCCTCCGTTTGGCATACCAAAGCTGGCCCCATTGGCAGGAGTACCCTGATATAGGCTGCTTGGATGAGAGAATCCAGACAAAGCAGATGATGTAGGGTAGCCATTGGAGATCTGGCGATGACCATAAGATTGCAAGGTCGTATCATTAGGAAGACGGTTCGAGTTCTGGCCCCATTGACTTAGTGAGGAGGTTCGAGGGGCGCTGGAACTGCCAAAGGTCTGCAGGAGGTTGTTGCGATGAGCCTCATCAGCTGCAGAAGTAACACGGGGACTTGCCATCATACCACTGCCAGCCCGAGGGATCGGCATAGCGGGAAGCTGGGGCGAAGAGTTGGTATAGGGATCCTCAAACGTGCTGACGTTTCGTGACATCTCCCGTGAGGCAACGTTAGGGCTGACGGGAGCATCAAAAGCGCCTTTGTATGCCGAAGCGGAAGCGTCACTGCCTCTATGAGGTGTAGGTGTATAAACCCAGGCCCAAGGCAGAGGTGCAAACTTGCCCGAGGGCAAAGATCCGGTAGGAGTTGGTTCAGCATGAAGCATTTCAAATACTTCATTTGCCGTCGTACTGTTCATTCCGTAGGAGGACTCATCAGTAGACCGGTGATTCTCCTGGGCCTTCTCAGGGGTAGGTGGTCTCAGGAAGGGCGTGAGCATGTTGATAACAGTGTTATCTGCGTCGTCAGGGGAAGGCTCTTCCCGGGGAAGCTGAGTCTCAGGGGATGCGGCGAAAGACCTCCTTGCAGTTCCGTTGACTGGAGGTTGATTATCCACCTGTCGACTTTCAGAAACCTTACGCTGATGGCTTGTAGCGCTAGTCTTGGTCTTTATCTCTCGTACAGGAGAATTCACGATAGACATGGGCTGGTGAGTCGGCTCGTTCTGTACAGACAAGGGCTGGTATTCAAAGACAAGACCCTGCTCGGAAACTTGGTAACTAAGCGGGCACAAGCCATCCTCAGCCAGGAAATAACCGCATCGAAGGATATCCAAGATTCTTGCCAGTGTCTCTTGGAATGGGCGAAGTCGTTGCTCCTGTGATGGTAGTCTTGGCTTCAGCCCGCCACTCTCGGAACAGTAATACCGACATGCCTCGGGCACTTTGTCGTCGGCGAGAGGGAGTAACCCCTGCGTCTCAACGTCTTCAACAAGAAGATAGGGGCACGATGCCAGCGCTTCCTGGGTGTACTTATCATTGCATAGCAATGAAAAGACTTTGGAGATAGCCTTTACCATATCTGGCAGTACAGCACCAAGAGCTTGACCGGCACCAAAAATCTCCTGGCGGCGCGCAGCGAGCCACATGCCATATATGCGCAACAAAGGCAAAAGCGACTCGATGATGGGGGACGATTTGGCAGTGGCTGGGTCCTCGGAAGCATGGCTTTCACGCTCAACGATGTCGGTGAGCTCAGAAGCAAGGGCTGAGCAAAATGCAAGGATAAACTGTGCATTGATGCGCAGGGTATGATGGCAAAATCGTGATGCTGCTGGTGATTGGACCTCTGTATCGCGTTAGAAAACCATAGCAAGACAAGCTTGTAGAAGATACTCACCAGTATACTTCTGTGAGGCGACATGATAACTCGACATGTTGATCAGTGTCATCTTGAACAAAACTTCGGCATATTCGGGATTCTTGGAGGCCATGTCAAGCCGATGCAGAACTTCCCTCTCGAGCTCGGAACTGCCTGCCATGGTCTCGTCCCTGTAATAGGAAGCATGAAGCTTTGTGAACCAGGTAACGAATGCATCGCTCAGTGCACGGGTTTGCTTCTTAGGCGGGTTCTTGTCTGGCTGGAACAGAGTCTTGAACTTGGATTCGAGACTCTGCTTTGCGTTGGGGTGAGGATCAGCAGTTGCAATGCTCCGGTAAAAGTAATAAACGGTATCTAGATCTTTGCCTTCTTCGAGGCTAATGATACCCATCTGATGGAAAGGGAAACCGGAATACGGTTTCAGATCGTGTGCGAGACTGTAGTATGCCAAGGCGATTCTATATCCTGACTTCTTCAGTCCCGATTGAACCTGGTAGCGTGCCAGGTCGCCAAGACAAATAAGAGTGAAATGGCAAGAGTTTACGACCAGTGGGTAAATCTGATTCGGGACGGGGCTAATGGCATCACTGGTAGACGATCCGTCGACCTCAATCCCCTTGGCAATACGCTTCAATTCGGGGATGTCGTATCGAGCAGAAAGTCGCTGCACATATCCCTTGTAAAACTCCTGAGCGACGTGTAGAAAGCCCAGGTACTTATCGCCAAACTTGCGTTTCTCCACGTTGCGCTTGTCATTCTTCTGCTTCGGGGTTGTTTGTTTCTCTCCCTTGGACTTGTCACCATTGCGCTTCTCGTTTACTGTCTTATCGGTCTTTTGCTTGTCCGAGCTTTGCGCCAGGTGCCGAAGCCGGCCAAGGGTTCGTCGGTATTCGTTGTTGATACTAGTGTGTACCGTCCACATGGTGTGGTCAGTACGCTCGGCGACAGCATACTCGAAGTCGAGGTATATGGTTTGCACACAGGCAAGGCGGAACCTATTTATCAATGGTCAACTTCAGGGACGTACCAGATTATATGCGATTATCCTTACTTGTCCAGGTAGGAATCAATTGTCTCAAACTGGGATATGTCAACGCCAGAGTTGCTGTCTTTTGGAAGCTTCTCCAGGTGCTTCGTCAAAATCTTTCGTAGTTTGATTGCCGCTCTAGAGAAAATCAGCTTCTGGTTGTTTGTTTACAGTGCTTGCTTATACTGAAGAATGCAGCGTTTGCGCAAGCCCTGGTTATCGAACGAATATTTGGCGGGGTATGTTTGCACAAGACAAGGAATGACTCTTCGAGGCTTGAGCAAGATCACGATGGTTCAACTTACCGCCACGTCTGTCTGGCCTTACCAGAGAGGTCCGGATGTTCGGGAGTTGCGGCCAGGCCGTTCGCAGTCGCAGTCTCCGACTCCATGGTCGCAAAATCGGCAGGTTCGGGGTGTAAACTTGGGGAGCGCAAGGGCCCAGTCGTAAACGGGGAGGTAGACGCAGAGATGCGAGGCAAGACGAAAGGTGTCGCGGCACAATTCTAGAGCGTCGATATCGGACTATAATGCTTTTCGTTCATGCTTTCTTTGAGGCGGGATCATGGAGAGGGCGTCGGTCCATAACTCATTCGCAGGTCGGGTTGTTGGGTTGAGGATTGGCACCAGACTCGGCTCGCGAAAATGGAATCGTCGGCCGAGAAGACAAACATTGGCGAAGAGAGGGGGAGGGGAGGAAAAAAAGAGAAGTGGGAGAAGTAAGTAAATATAAAGCAAAGAAATTCAATTACACGCAAATAAAATTTCGACAAGTATAATGCAGGTCTGTCGTCTTAATTGCGCCGCAGACCGAGCGTATATAAAAGTAACCTTAGTGAGTGAATGCAATGGAGAGCGGGAAAAAAGTATCGCTGTGACTTTGAGGTTGAAGTTCAGGCCGGGAGCCTTTGCCTAATGTCAGGTCGCAGCCCAGGCAGACTTTCCAAGGCACACAGAAGGGTTTGTCATTGAGCAACCTACAAGACTGCACTGTACTGCGCTGCACCGTGGGTTTACTTCGGGTCAAGTGCTGAAAATCACCTGGACCCTGGAATATCGTGTGCTTGAACGCATCATTATCGGCCACTAGCGAAGAATTTCCACAGGCTACTTTTTCTCAATGACTTTATGAGTCCGTCATGCAGCTGCAGGGGTTCCATTATTGCAGTGCATGGAGATCCTATCGATCAAGGTTTCTTTTTATTATTGTTGAATTTTAGTTTCTGGTTCTCGGAGTTACATAAACTAGGTATCGAAGCTAGGCATTTTATAATTCGCTACGTAACCTTAGTACCTAGGCAAAATCAACAATGAATTCAAATGCTAGGTATCCGTACTCTGACAGGTTCATCCGCTGTAAATTTAGACATTCAACTCACCATGTGGCCCGTGCTCAAGTGTCCAACAGCTCCAGGCCGGGCTCCATGTTAGGCTGTCCAGCTCATCTTTGGCTGGGTTTCCATGTGCGTGCCCCTCACCCGGCCCGTCAATCCTCTAGCGATTTGCGGACCTAACCCCCACCATGATATTAGGTGACTTCCAACTTCAGGCAATGTAGGAGTTCTCAAAGGTCCATATCCGACATCACGGCTTTTTGGCAGCTTTTTTTTTTTTTTCATGATTTCCCTTCGCTTATACGACCCTACGTATACCTATTCCTGTCACACCATAGCGTGATCGCTCTCTCTCAGTAACTTGACGACAAAGCCGGCCGCCTACTACCCTGTACTCACCGCTTCGCATCCATCGTGTCAAGCACCTGCTCTCAAGTAATTCTACCATTCCAATCAAGCTCACAGCAGAGAATGAAGCGCTCACGAGAGCTCGAAGAAGAGCTAGATTCGAATCCTGAATACACACAAGCGGAACCGTCCCTAAGACCAATATACAAGGTCACTCAACTCGACTGCGCCGTCGACGACGAAGAGGATACAATAGCCATGAGGTGCAACTTGCCTCCCCATAGGGAACCTCTTTCCTTTAGGTCCTACGACGAATACGAGGTGCACTACAACAAATCTCATACTAACCGTTGCCTCGAATGCCGCAAAAACTTCCCTAGCGAGCATCTCCTCAACGTCCACATTGAGGAGTATCATGACCCGCTGGTAATCGTTAAAAGAGAAAAGGGCGAGCATACTGTGAGTTCCACAACCAGAAACTGCTATGTCGAGGTGAGAGATCAGCTGACTGTTGTATCACAGTACTCATGTTTTGTTGAAGGATGTGAGCGCAAGTGCATGACACATCAGAAGCGGCGAATGCATCTCATCGACAAGCACATGTACCCCAAAAACTTCTTCTTCGCTGTCACCAAAGATGGTATTGACGGTAGGCGGTCTCTATTGAATGATGGTAGTCACCATCGACGCCGGTCGTCAACCAATTCCCAAGCTATCAAGAGCTCTCGACGACGGGCTAGTTTGAAGGAAGGAGAGAGTACCTCTCCGCAGCAGGAAGACAAATCACAACAGTCACCCAAGTCACCTAAGTCACCAACATTGCAGAAAACGGAAATGAAGCGGAACGGCAACAAGCCTACGGACACGGAGATGGCGGACCTTACAGGCGCGATGTCATCACTGTCCTTTGTTCCGCCAAGCGTCCGCTTTGGACGTGGAAGAGCTGGCTTTTCCAGGAAATAGAACACGAACAAAGCCCAAGCTGGATAGGAGTATCAGCATGATGTTATGAAGATGATGTGGTCAATGAAAGGATTTCTACCTCATTATGTCGATGTGTATCGCTTGTTCCCCCAAACCGTAAATATTGCGTGTTGATGATTTATTAATGCATGCGCCAGACGCCATCTCTTCCGCTGCACTTCTGGAATTCTCGCCCCCTATCGACTGTCATCAAGAGTTGCGTATGGTCTTTAATCGCTTGACGCGCAGCCTCTGCATCCACAGCTGACACATTCGATGTCTTCATCGCCCTTCATCTCTGTTCTCGGAACGCGGCAGATGCATGTGCTGTTGAAATTTGTTTCCTTTGTTTGGATGCAACGCAAGCAGCAAAGCTAGATAATATTAGCATATGGTCGCCGGATAAGAAGTGAGCGAGATTACGAACCTTTTCGTAGCCTTGTTTCTTCCACTTCGCAATCAGCATAGCATCGGCGTACCCGTTCTTTAGTAGCCAGTCGTATAGTTTCTTGCTGATCGCCTCCTTTTCGTAGTATAATTCGTAGACATATCGACTGCGCTGATGCGAGATCTGGAAGATTTCCCATTGTGCTTGGTGCCTGGGTCCTGATGGTGGCGGTTTGTTTTGAGCATCCTTCATCTTGTTCGAGAAGATGAGCAAGTCATTCTCGATATCCTCGAAACCATCAGGCGGCGGCTTGCGCTTCGATGAATGTCGGATCGCGGGCATATTGTTGTTTGTTTTTGGGGCGCAGCTGTAACGGGCGAAAATGTGAGGGTGCAAGTAAGTCTGCAGATGTCAAAGTCGAGATTAAGACAGCCGAAAGCTAAGGTTGGTAGGCCCGGAAGTGCAATCGATCGAGATCACGTGACCTTACTCAAGATCCGGTGTTCAATAACTGTCGTGATAGCGCAACCTTATGCTTGGAGCTCACCATTATCAATACGAAAAGAGAGGTGGGTTTAACAGTAAATCTCAATAATATAACAACAGAAAAATATCGTAGAAAAGGTTCAGTAGGGTCAAAAGGCTCTAATTGCAACCAAAACCTTATATCGGAATATAAGCTCTCGCTATAATGATTGCGATAATGCTGTTTCTTCCTCTTGCATCCGATAACCCGAAATAAACCTAGATGCCTCGAAGTCGACGATTAAAGCAAGCAACTAAGCAAGTTGTCCTGCACATATATCTAGTATTCTTGGTTAGAGTTTAGTTACTGTGTAACTTCTATTATATTGTACTATCGAGCTTCGATCCATTTGGAAGACGTCAACTTTACTGCTGATATTATTGAAATCAATGCAAGATCAGATCCTTCATTGAACTTTAAAGGCATAGAACATGGCGCAGTTATGGTATAGACTTCTTGATTGTCGTCAGGAGTTGCGATAGTTACCTAGCCTAAGTAGGTAAGCCTAGGTGCCTGCCGGACTAGTACTAGTGTCCATAGGTATGTAGAACCACTGGCAACACTATACCTAGTAGCCACTTTATCGAGCTCTTGCTGTCTCAGGTATAATCTCAGTAGAACAGACTTGATGCTTAATTATATTTAGAACATGGCATTCACATTATGATGAAACAGAAGTGTACAAGCCTTTTGTTTTATCGCGCTTTGTCTGACGTCTTGCCTCGGAAATATGAATGCTCGCTGACGAAAAGCAGACATGTTACTGGAGGATACGGCATGTGGCGGTGCACGGGTATGTGGCTCAGATCCACGTGACCGCATCGTCGTCGTGCTTTCGTGCATCTCGGGTTCGGGAATCTGGTAAACGTCAGAAGCAGAGCGGTTTCCGACGTTTTAGAGCATTCATTGCCCACCATGGCCATTACGCCGACTCAGTTTGCTAAGAAGACGGCGCAGTGTTAGTTGGCCTTCCCCAATCTACGATTTTGATCTTACTGATGCTCTGAAAAGCGGCCAATTGGTCCGACGCCAAGCGTCGAGTGCTGTCCTCCTACCGAGAATGGATTCGAGCTGTACGTTTTACGAACCCCGATATGGCCTCAAATCGACTATGTCGCCGTGTTCCTCCTTCTATCTTTCTTGCAGATCTTGGACGATAGCAATGCGCGAGCGGACAGTTGCTAATTCGCGAACTAGGCCCCCGAAGTCCAAACCATGTACAATATGCCCATGCCCGTCTCCGCCATCCGAACCCGCATGCGACAGGAATTCGAGCGACAACGATTCGTGAACAAGCTCTCTGTTGTTGACGTTCTTTTGTTCAAGTCCCACGCTGAATATCAGGTGCGATAAGATCTCACAGCTGCAATGAGCTGCTCCTACGAGGGGTGTTTTTGCTAACCCCGCGACTGCAGGAAACCATGAACTTCTGGAAGCAGACCAACCACATCATGGCCTACTTCAAGGAGGAGAACTTCCGAGGTGACAAGCGACTACCAAGCAGCTTCATGACTGGCTTCCTCGAGGTGAGCGCCGAATCGTCGGAGCCTTTAGTTGGGATTATGGCTAACAGAATACGTAGGGTCGCAACTAGATTTGAGCAACAAGGGGCTTGTGTAAATATCTTATTGAAAGGAATTCCTAAAAACGCCTCTATTTCCATTATGCTCCCTGTGAATGCAACCACTTTTAAAAGTCCCTGAGTAGCGGGTTCCAGATTCATCGATCAATACCCTGCTCGGCGTTGTAGGCCTCTCTCTTGCTCCAAAACTCATCGGCAACCACGTCGCATACTTCCTGGACGTCCACCAAGCCCTTCTTGAGCGCATCTACTGCAGTGCCGCCTAAAAAGAGTTAGCAAACCCAATAACACGGGTATCGTATATACATACTGTAGGTCTGGATTCTGATGTTCATCTTTGGCTCTGATGGGTGAGGAATGGAGTAAGCACAGAACTCAACGTCGGGACTATAGCATGGTTAGTAAGATATTTGCAGAGTATTTTGGAAGACATACTTCTTCATGATAATATATCTCAGAGCGTTTCCAAGGGTGTGACCTTCATCAATGAACTCAAACGAAGCGGCAGTGTCTGTTGAACCAGGCAGCTGAACAATATGTCAGTGAATGCATCACAAGGAAGCTGATATCCGGGAGTAAAACTCACGATTCTAACTCGTTGAGGCTCAACTTCCTCTTCCTCTTCCTCTTCCTCAACATCCTCGTCGTTTGTCTCAGGCTGCGCAGAGGCTGGGGCATCCTCCATGTTGGTATCCTCAGCCAGAGGTTGCTCGTCCTTAGTTCGTGCAGGCATTTTGAAGTGGTTTTGAAATTTCTCTGAGTGAAAGATTCAGTTTTTCACTTTTCCGTTCTCCTTGGTGTGATGGATGAATATCGAATTCTGTTGTGACCAAGCAAGATATCTTTTTACTATCAAATTGTTTGGGAAATTTTTGGGTGAGGCTGCTGTGGCGCACTGAGCAAAAAATAGTGGGGTGTTGATTTTTCATGTTGAATTTGACTTTCTGATTGGCTACCTAGGTACTGCGAGCTTGCAGTCGGCCAAGAGTGTACATGTTTACTGAGACGTCAAAAGCCTGACTATCTGAGTAGGTTGTTGTTCAAGATAATTTCGTATGAAAGACCGGATCCTACGCTGAAGACTCAGGATTAAGCCGGGGCATGTTGGATCGCAAGTAATGTTTGCAGATCAACTATCAACAGTCCCAGTATAATGATGATCTGAACTGACCACGAGTTGTCATAGTTCCGGTCTCTTCCATGTTAGTAGTAGAAAACAATGCCGTATTTCGATCTGCCCTACGATGCTACTCTGATCCAAGGATCACTATTCATGGCCCGCAAAACTTTCCATGGAGTTGGTAAATAGGATTTCCCAGCGGTCATCCTTCTTCTGTTCTTGCAAGATTGCCAGGGTCTTGGTGATCTTCCCACTCAATCTGCATCATCATCGACGTAATGCAGTGTCCTTAACATAATTGTGCAAAAGCAGATATGTTATGCTTTCTCTACGTCCTGCACATTGCGTGTCTCGCATACATATGAAGTGGTTAGTGCGCACACACCAGCTTGTCTACCCTATACAACAGTCTCATGCAGTACCAAGTGTTGAGGTCCTCAGCATGACGATGTAATGTTCATGTTGGCACATGGACCTCACTGGCAGCATTGTATCTCATGACACGAATCTATGCATCTGGAGTCTGTCGATCAGCTTGCTGAGCAAAAACTGGTCGACGCGTTGACGGCGTCATGAAGGCGTCTCCAGCTGGGACACTTTGTCATGCAAGATTTTGATGGCCAGGTAAATATAACAGATGAGAGTCCATATTTGGATAACCCTTGCTCTGAATCGGCTATGAAGATAGTTCATTAAGCGATCTTGTAGTCTCGTTCAATAACACTGATCGTTCAGTGTGTCATGAGTGTAACTCTACCCCTACCACTCCATCTATCAAACATAAAGTGGTGCAACCGCGCGAGATTACCAGAGGGGACACATACCAAATATAGGTCATATTAGATTGGACGACGAGGACAAGAAGATAGATCTGGAGTCGTGCACATTCGTGCAACTTGATAAGTAAGTAGAGAAGACGTGCGCCGCCTGAAAGGAAAATTGCATGAAGCAGCGCAACTTACAAGACGCACATATATATGCAAGGGTGTTATCAGCTAATACCAGCAGGTTTCCATCGTCTCTGACAGACTCGCAGTCTCAACAGTCTTGATTCAATATCGTCCGTGCTCGCATAGTAGCACCGCATATAGCATGGTAGCATGGCTGCACTACACAGCTAGTCGAACCTTGCGGTGTCGGCAAATTGTTTCCATAATTTCAAGGATCCCCAGCTATATGACAGCGACTTGTAACAATATATTTTAAACCCGCCTGTTTTAAACAGTGGTCGGTTACATATCAAGGGTGTTCCCGATCTAGGGGTATGACTCTTGTAGCTTCGCAAGTGAGGAACAAAGCGCGAGATTTCCAAGTCTCAATAACCTCACTTTAATCTGCCAATTTAACTTGATGCAAAAAACAACAACAAAAAACCAGCGAACGGTGAGTGTGTCAAAGGTCTAAGTGGAGAAGGCAGCAGTCGAGATGACGGCTAAACCCAGATGGTAGTGACACGAATTAGCTCTGATCATGTTTGAGAGTAGCAAAGATCAACCAATCACGAGCCAATCCACAACCATTTCGAAACAAGTGCAAACGACGGCGCCCAGAAGAGAGGGTGGCTGCAGAGCGAATTGGGTGCAGTACGTACTTGTGCGGCGTTGAGTTGCAGTAGTGCGAGGTGGTGTGGTGTCAGCACAGGTGGAGGAAACCCTCCACAGAACCTAACCTGAGACGACGTCTCAGGTGAGATGAAGTACAGAATGTATGTGCATACAGTACAGTAGAGTACAGACAACTAACAACACGCAAGTGAAATAAAGTGGATAATCTGACCCTGAAAGAGCAGAAACGTCGCTGAAGGCGAAGCACAACCGAGAGCAACAAGAAGGATGAAGAAGAGAGGAGCTTGATTAAGAACCATACTCCGTCCGCACTAGAAGGATTCTTGTGGCTAGCAACCTTTCTGGCTAAAACAATCAGAAAGCCACCTGAGGCGTCGACGGCGGGAGATGTGCGGCTCCTCTCTTCATTTCGCAAGGGTCATGGCGCTCAACTTTCTTTTCTGTTCTTTTTGTCACGCTCTCTTGGCAACCTTTCTGCAATGAGTCGTAAACGACTCTGCCTCAGCATCAATATGTCCTTCGTTCCTGTTGATGAGCACATCACTGTGTGGTGAAGTAAAGTCTTCAGAGTTGTTTGCTGTTCACAAACAATGGCAGATCAGATGAATGCGGACCACTAATACCGACGATAAAAATGTGCCTGCCATAAATGGTTGGTCAAGACGGACAAGGAGAGTACCGATCAGAGACAGGGGGCATAACACAGTGATCGTCAGAGGGCTCGAGGACGGAACTGGAGCGCTGTCTATCATGCAAGCAAGACCCTATCCGCGGCCACTGTGATGTCGCCAAGACGAATTATTGGGTTTTGTGATATACAAACAAACCCTCGTTAGATGTCGACATCGGATGTTATTGAACGTCCTTCAATTGTTTGATGACAGCTGCAAGGGTTATTCTCGAACCTCTCAAGTCTCAGCACACAATCCTCAAATTTCTAGAGATGACTTTCCCAGTTGTTGACTCATTCGCTAGGTTATAGTGACAGACACGATTGACATGACGAGCGTGAGGACGGACGCAGATCATCCATCCCAATAAAATTCCATGGGGAGTGGATTGAGTGAAGATCATGATTTCCTTACAGAACATGATGAAGCGATACAAGACGACTTGTCACAAACTAGCCGAACAAGGCAGCTATCCTTAAAAGTTAGAGTTAACTAGATGGTCATGGTGGAAAGTGCTCACCTACAAACATGCATATTGATTTTCTGATATGTATCTTGTCCATAGCGGGTGAACTATTGGCGTTTGGTGCAACTGGGGTGGGGCCAAAGGCAGGAGGAAGAACTGTAAACGACGGTGGTGACTGATTGATACCCATGATATTATACGGACAAAGACTGTCGTCTCTCCGCTTGCTGCCTTATGTAATAACCGTCGTTTGCTCCCAAAACCAAGTGCCGGCTTAGATGATGACCAGTCCAATATCGCAAAGACTTGAATCACAGACGGTGCTGTCAGAATGTCGACGTTACTTTTCTGTGAAAGTTGTTGGATCCATCAAAAGATCGTCAGGGCCCTAGGCGGTTTTGGGTTTTCAGTTGTGAGTGAGGGGCAGGTTTCAGTGTGTGAGAGAGAGTGGACAAGACGAGATGGTGGGGGTGAATACGAATACACCATCCAGCCCATAGAAAACAATTACCAAGGGACATGTGACTTGATACAGTAGAGGAGGTATGTAGGTACTCTGGACGTTACAGCATACTTAGTCGGCAAGTTAGTAGGTACTAGGTAATCGCAAGGAAACACAGCATAACGTTGAACCTCGAATGAGATATATTCTTGAGTACCTTAGTACCTACTAACCTACCTAGGTACCTTTATGAGGATGATACCTACATAAGGATCGTTGTTTTGCCTCGGAATAAACTTCCCCTCCCAGTGATGGAATATTCAAAGCCGGTGTTTTCAGATGTGAAAAGGCAAGGGCACCCATGCCGAAAATACCCTAACGAGGAAGGCCCCCGATCTCACCTGCTTACTGTAAGTACATACATACATGCATGCCATCTTTCGTTCTTGCCTGTTCCCACAGGGCATGGAGAGCCTCGTGATGGGATGGGATGGGATGGGATGAGATGCGAGGCCGATTCGATAACTACCATTCACTCACCTATCGTTTGGCTGGAAACCAAAACCGTCAAAACTTTGCACCCAGCAATCTGCATCCAATCATCCAATGGAGACCTCCTTTCTCTCCTCCTTTAGTGGTCTGGGGTTACCAATGACAGACAGCGAACAAACTATCATTGGCTACGGCGATTCGCAGCTTTATCCAGTTGGACACTATCAGTTGACTAGACTATGGATCACTGACGAAACAAGTTGCATCGTTCTTCAAATGGCCCGGCTCTGACCTATCCCGGACGGGCTGCCAACCAGCGGCCTTGAGACTGTTAGCGTACCAGCGCCATGGGGTACACTAGCGGCGAGCATCAAGAAGCCTTCTATGTATTAAGCCTCTAGCTCAAGATGCTGACGCTGGCTGTTACAGGCCGCAGAGGCTTCTTAACAGGAATGAGATGGAATGTATTCAAGACTCTAGACAACCCTGCCTACCGGTCCGCATCACTCCCCCTGTCCCGGTAGGACCCTGCTTGGGCATTGTGACCGGAAACACGGTACGACAGCTGGTCGTGATACGGCTCACAACGAATTTATCCTCATAAGTGCTTTCAAACTATGTTGCTGCTCGGCAAAGATTTGCTTGACTTGCGTGTCTGAGATCGACATGAAGATTATGTCAGGACCGAGGAGCGGTCAAGTCGAATTCAGATCTTCAAACAAGGCATTCTCAAACAAACCCACATGGAAGAAATATTCGTATATCAGTCAGTAGCGTGGCCGATGTCGATGAGATCAACATCTGAAAATAAGGACCGTCCAACCAAGCAGTATATACTAGTTATGGTACAGTACGGTACTTCATATATCGTTACAGGCCAACAACATCGCATGTGTCTGCGATTCACTGCACGGAAAAATATAGCACGTTGGCCGTCCGATAGACACAACTCGTGCGCATGTCAATAGCTCAGACAGGGATAATGGTTCTATCAGCAGCAACTGGGGCCACGTCGAAGGGTTTGTTAGTTGATAGTACATACTTTACAGTACAGTATCAAACCGACAGCAACGGTGGGAGCAAAACTCATGCCGACAAAGTCGATAACGAGTGGCCGACGGTTGGCTTGGGTCGCGTGCAGCCAGCAGCAGGATTCAGGTGAGGACCACCCCAGACCCTGGTCGCCATGCCTCATGTGCCATTTCTGAGAAGATTTGCCCACCTGTCAATTTGTCAACTCAATACGGCTTCAAGAACCACGATCCTATTGTATTCGTCTTGTTTATTTCCCGGACCGATAGAAGCTGGCAAATATCTGGATAGGGGTTTCAGCACTGCTCCTCATCGAGCCTAAGTTGGACGGACAGTCTGGAAGTTCATTCCTTCTCAGCCTCTGGATTGGCCGCGGATAGCCTCACCCCCCCTACCGTGCTCGAGCAAGTAGCCAACCAGGGCCACCCTAGTTGTTTTCTATTCTCTCGATCCCATCCATGTCCCTTGGCTCGTCTCGCCAGGTTGGGTCCATTGCTTCAAGTTACGAACCAGGCGCCATGCCTTTGTGTCACTTTTCCCCGTATCCCCCTTCATAAAATATATGGCACCAAATAAAACATCGCCAGGTGCCCGACCGACCCCTCATCGTCAGCTGGTTAATTCTTTCTGTTATTGTCCTTTCTTCCTTTCATCGTGGGCTCTTGCAATTCTCGTCAACATCGCATATCTCTTCGTTCATCAACGACCTTGTCTCTAATAAGTGCAACCAGAGCTGCGACTGTCTGTGATAGCTCACTCTCACTACTGCGCTGCACTGCACTGCTGCTACCGCCGACACCAACGCCTCTCCGTCTTGTCACATTAACAATCGGCTGTGGGAATCTCTTCATTCGCCGATTCATCGCCTGTGGCCCACGGTCTTGCATCTTACGCTGTTGGTTAGCCGCTTTAGCTGCGCTGTACTGTCGAGTACTTACAGGCCTCCTTGTCCAGCCCACCAGCAAGAAAGAAAGAGAGAAAGAATCTTTCTTGGTTGATGATTTGAATTTCCTTCACTTTACCTATTTGGCATTTACCCACGGGTATTAATCTAGCGACCCTCCAAAGACGGTCGCCCTACTTGCTGTATCACCAATTGACGGAACAAGCAATTCTGTCTACCTACCAACTGATTTTGGAAGCCAACTAAAACCGAACTGAGTTGAGCGAAACCACGCGAAACGCGGCCCTGCCGAGCTGGAGCCAACAGCCCAAACCCACGCCCCGTACCGAATTTGATACAGTCGATCGCCCGAGCCACCTCGACGCCCCTGGCTTTCTCTGAGTCGGTTATTGGCAACAAGACGAGAGACTAGACTAATAATTCGTTATCTTTTCTTTTTCTTTTCTTTTTCTTCCTTCTCTTGAATACCTCAGTTCCCCTCTCACCAAAAAGAGGAGAAGGCAATCAATTTGTTTCTTCACTCACCTGTTGCTCTGTCACATCTCGTACAGAGCTGAACCGCCCGCTTTGAGCTTGGACCCAAGTCAGAGCGCAACGCAAAAGAAGAACCGTCGTCGAACCATCCACCAACCGACCAACCAGATACTGTATCTTGGGTTTGTCGCCTGAGCTGAGCTATTGTATTCTCTCTTCTAGTCCAGCCCAGCCTCTCTTCGTGGTTCTGGACGCCCTGCTTCTTTTTCTTCCCTATCCTCCTGCGACAAGACACCATCAATTCGTGTGCTGTCTCGACTCGACTCGACTCGGCCACGTCCACGTCCACGATCGCTTCCATTCCTGTCTCACTTCACCGTCCTCGCCGGCCAATTCATTCTGCTCCCCAAAGACAGGAAACCTACGACTTGCGAGACCCAGAAAAACCCAGCTACTCGGCTCATTCTGGCTCGCTGACTGGCTCTTTGCCTTTGCCTTTTTGGCTTCTCCTTGCAGCTCTTTCATCTCTTAACAATACGAACCACCCGCCGCCAATTCTTACAACCCTGCACCTGCTCTTTTCATTATGAGTGCTGCAATTGCCATGGCTCCCTCTCCCGCTCCCCACGAAAGATTCTCCAATCCTGAGCTGCCCGCTCCTTCCACGTCGGCCACCGCCGCCGCTGGCACTTCTCCATCAGCACAACGCTCCGCCCTCAATCTTTCCACATCGCATGCGACAACACAATCTTCAACCAGCAGCAGCCCTAAAGCTGCTGGTCAAGGTAACAAGTCATCACCATCTAGCGCGTAAGTACCCGACATTTTTTTTTTAACAGTCTCAATTGATTGGTCCCGTGCTCATTTCCCTTGCAGCTCCCGATCGGCTGGCGCACCCCCTAGAATTATCGTCAAGAAGGAGCCCGCCTCTCCCAGTATGACCAACACGCGACCTCGCCCGCGCAAACTCGACCTTTCCAAGAACACGCCCAAATCCAACCAGCCAACCTCGGCACGGCCTATGACTGCCCGCGACGGTCTGGCTATTCAAGAAGTTGGTATTGCCTGCCTCTCTCCCGGTTTCGTCACCCAAGATCCTGTCATGAAGGAGCAGCTGCAGCGAAGTATGTCAGTCAGAGAACAGCAGCGACATATTATCGAAGCCAGACTTCACCAGCAGTCTGCTAAAGGAGACGGACCCGATAAAGACAACAATCAATTCGCTGCCAAGACTCCTGGCATGTCTCGACGAAACAAGGCCCCACCTGGCCTCTCCATTGTTGCTCCCTCCCATGAACAATTCGCCAACGAGAGGGTTATCCAGTCTGCGCCTCTCGGTCACAGCTTTACTGGGCGACAACATCCTGCTCCAATGACCCGACACATCACCAACCAGCCATCTAACTTGTCGAATACCTCACATATCCACCACATTCCTGCTAACCAGACGGCCAACCGATTGCCTCCCATTAGTGATGTCTTTGGCCAAGGGCTTTCAGCACACCCCGACAACGCTCCTCAGTCCCAGTCTCTATACCCCAGTGGCCCCAGCTCTCGTGGACCCTTGACATCGCCTAGTCACCCTCCTCCTCCCCAGGCACCGACGCCTGGCCGTGGCCGTGAATACCGATCCGCTGAGGAGGCACAGCAAGATCTTGCTGGTGGACGACCAGAGCTTCTTCCCAAGCTCGTCCACTATGGTGGTCATCAACCCCCGACACCCCCTTCTCCCGCTCCTGGTAGCCGACCTGTTGATGCGTCGCGAAGCACCAGCAGGCGAAGGACCCGAGCCGAATATGAAGACGGCAGCCCGCCCTTGGGCCATGGACCTGCGCCTACACGCGCCCGCGGACCCTTCGGCGCCGGACGAGACAGCCCTGAAACTCAGCGAGCCAAGAAGGAGGAGTTTATTCGACTATGTGAACGAGCCTGGGACTTGTTTCACTCATAGGCGACCACAAATGATAATTAACAATAATCTTCTCGACATCGACCGGGCCACCGTCTCTGGTCTCTTTTAGCCTACCAACTAAGGCGTTATTCTTGTTTATTACTTCAACATTATTATCTTGTGACTTGTGTCCGAATCGGCTTTAAAAGGTTGGATGATATCGCAGTTCATGAACGGGGGGTCCACTGGGTGGGCATAATGTTTTTGGTCATGACGACGCTATGAACTTGTGCGTCGATATTCTTGCTGTTCTACTTGATTGTAGGAACAAATTTACTGCTCTGTTCGCAACACGTCACTGCCGATTGACTTTTCCGTTGCGGTTGCGTGAGTTTATACTATTACTGAGGTGGTGGCTATGGAGGCACCGTGACCTGGGGACGGGGCGAAAAAGATCCAGTTGTGGTCTTGGTTTGAGGTTCTCAAGAAGTCCACGACAAAAGGGCCAGTTTGTTACGACCCAGCTATATCAGCAAGATGGACAGGGCTGTTACCTTTTGCACGCTCGTGTTGATTTCAACCAGATACTGGTTTGGGTTTGTTTGGGCTATGGTGGGCGATTGCCTTGATAGGCTTCGCGCGGTGTATGGTTTTTGATTTTGGGCGCAACTCGATTGGGATTAACATATCTTCTAAAAAGATATTTGGATCATATGCTCTTCAATTTCTTTTGTGATTTGAATGTTCATTACACGAAGCACAAGGCCATGAGCCTGCACAGCACATTTCATAGGCATAATATATCTATATCTTGAACATCGAAATCTGTCCCCTGGGGCTATTCCCCCTGCAAGGGATCCTGCCCTCGTCATGTAATGACATACGGTGATTGCCCATCATACATGACAGTTTGTTAGTATGTCACAATCAGGAGGAACTCATTGCTACAATCAGTGATTTGTAATAATCTAGTTGTTGTCTCTTTTGAAAGACTGTACGCCACTCAGGGCTTATGTGATTATTCCAAGTTGGAGGCATGTTGCTGAGCAATTGAGTCTAGCAGTTAGTTCGTGGGGGGCTTTGGGATGATTCATCTGCTTTCAATAGTAACAGAAACCTCGATGCTCTGTGACCTGAAGGAAGTCGTTTGTTCATCCATCATGCGATGCTGACATTGCAGATGGAGGGTTTGGATATGCAAAAATGGATGGGAAATATGCTGATGGGAGGAATATGCATAGAATCTTTGCGCTGACATGAGCAACGTCTTGTCTATTCTGTTTCCTTTGTTTTTATGTCTCTGGTTGTCAACGACAGGCAATCCATTCCACTTCCCCCCCTTTACTCCTTATTCATCGACTGAGGAACCATTAAGTTCAAGGCCCCTTTGAACCTGATGTCTCTAATCTTCGTGACCAACCCCGGACCTTCTACAATGAAGGTCTCTCTCCCCCCCCTCTCATCCAAACCATATGTCCATTTCCCGTAAGTCATAAACATTCGTGTTCGTGCTGTCCCGTCGTCTCATATCATGTCCTGCCTTGCCTTGTTCTGTGCTGCCTTATGTTGAGAATGCAACCTTCTTTGACAAAAATTCTTCTTGAATGGTCGACAGACAGAGCCTTCCCATACCACCGACCCAACCAACTCCTGAGCATAACCAAACCTTGCCGTGCTTCTCCTAAGTGCAAGAAACCCTTACCCTTTTAGGGCATGATATGCTTTAAAACGATAAAAGAAAAATATCTCTGTTTACAATACGCCCAACACCATTGCTCGGTATCAAATGACAAAGGAAATAACCCAAACGATAGGTCGTGGAATCATCAGTGTCCTGGCTCACAGTGCCGCCATCAACGCCAACCTGTCCTTCCATCCCACTCGAATTTGGTTATCCTATCTAAATGGCCTCGAGTCAATTACTCATAGAGTCTGAACCGGCCAGGCCAAAAAGACAACCAAAGGCGTTTCCTGTCATCACAGACCCTCCTCACCGGCCTTACATAGCTTGATCTCGCGCACCCATTCTGACTTAAGGACCTGAGCAGCTGTCAAACGACGGGTAGGATGAGGGTCGAGAACCGAGTAAATCACATTGCGACAGCGTGCCTGAAATCCATGTTAGTTTGTTGTGCATATTTTCAACACCGCTGAATAACATACCCGATGGAGAGACTCAATAGGGCCGTAGCCTTCCTCGTCTCGGCGACCCTCGAGATATCGAGCATAGAATTCGTCCTCGTCCTTCTTGGCCAGTCGCCAAAGGTGACGACCAGTTCGCATTGCCATGAAAATTACACCACAGGCCCACACGTCTACAGCTCTGGCGTCAAATTCCTTATCCGTATACTCCTCAGGAGCTATGTAGGGGGCAGAGCCGCACAGGCCAGATACCATGTGCGCATCCGTTTCCCACGCCATTCGGAAACACTCTCCATTGCCGAAATCTGTAATCTTGAGGGCGCCGCGGGTGGTAAGCAGCAAGTTCTCGGGCTTGAGATCGCGGTGAGCTACGCCCATTTCATGTAGATACTCGACACCGCGCATCATTTGCTTGAAGAAGCAATCGGCTTCTTGAACTTCGAGCTTCCCACTTGAGAGGACGAGGGTGTAGAGATCTCCTCCAGCACAGAACTCCATGACTTCACAATAATCACCCTTGGCGTCTTTAAGTAGGTCAAGCGTGTGGATAACGTTGGGATGTCGAAGGGATGACGATATGCAGAATTCAGCTGTAAGACGCTTGCTGTACTTCTTCTCCGTCTCCTCGGGTCTGCGTCGGAACTCCTTGACAGCAAACAGCTTTTCGTTGCTGCCTCCGATTTTCTTGTGAGAAATTCGAACTATACCGAACGCACCACGTCCGACTACCTCCTGGCATTTGCCGTATTTCTCGACCAGAGTTGTTGTTGCGTTGGGCCCATTTTTCTTGTCACCAGCGTCATCTTTCTCCTGTTGCAGCGTATCGACCCAGTTCGAGACGAGTGACAGATCGTGTTCGGGTGTTTCCTCGTGTTTCTTGCCAATGAGTGCTCTCCACATATCCGAGAGCTTCTCCTGGCGTCGACTTGATTTTAGGTGATGCTCGTGGCCTCCCTGCAATTCGGGATCCAGAACAAAACGTTGAGAGGGCTCTTTGCCAGCCGATTTTGGTGTAGATTTGCCAGGAGTTGTGGCCTTTTCGGTAGGTTTCTGCACAGGCTTGTCGCTACCTTTCTCGGTCGAGGATGTCTTTCCTTCAGGCGTAGAGGTTCCATTCGCCGAGTTGGCTCGCGGGCGACTGGGTAGATCGATGGTCGAAGGGGCGGGTGTTGGAACTCTTGATGTATCCTTGGACGAAAACATGCGAGTAAGGCGATTCTTGACAGAGCTGGTAGGCTTCAGGTGGGCGTCCGAAGGAGAGGTTCCGTTAGCAGCGGTCGCACCATTTTGAGGTGCTAGACCTGGTGATTTCTTGACGCCATCCTGAGACTTGACCGAGGATGGTTTTGAGCTCGTCGCAGAGGGTGGTTTTGAGGAACCAGATGCGGTGGGCATTTTTGTAAAGTGAATTAACGTCAAGCTTCGGTGTTTCGGATACTGAGTAAAGTAGTTGGGGCGAAGAGTCGAGAAGTGTCGCGATAGTGGGATGTGCGGCAACTCAGTGCGACACTAGACACGGGCGGTAGCACAAGTACAAGGCGGGCGGGCGTGAGCGAGCACGACTCGAGTAAGGGGTTGTCGCGCGGCGGATCAGTCTAGAAGCAACGGTCTGTGGTGAGCGTACGACCGAGGCCAGCGTACGACAGTAAGCCAAGTGCCAGGTGACGGAAAGAAATGCCGAACGCAGAAGAATGAGTTTTAATAGTGCTTTCAGAAAAGCGCAGCGCCGCTTAGAACAAGATTGACGAGCGGGCGGGCAAAAACAGGACAGTGGGGGATCTCTGAGCTGTCTTTGGGTCCTGGATCTTGGCGGAGAGTGGAGACGAGGCAAAGCGCAACTTGAGCGTCAATACGTATTGGATTAAACTGAACCGGATTGCAGATGGTGATGGTGGCTATAAAGAGCCAGTACTGTTACAGTACCTCGAGAGTGGCGGGTTGTTGGCGTGACGCGATAGTAGGTACCGAAAGATGCCGAGGAAGACAGTGACTGATTACCTTGAGGTAAAATAGAGTTGCCTGAACACTCGAAAGCCGAAAGAGAAGGGCGGGCGGAACAAGAATAAGAGGCAAAATAATAATAATAAGGCAATAGGAGGGGTCCTCAGTCACTATTCTCTGGATTCTTGGCTGATGCTGGTGATGCCGAACGCCAAGACAGAGCGGATGCAGGTCACGAACGGATGTCGACTTGCAGGGAAGCGCTATTGTCGGTGCTGAATGGAGGTAGTCAAGTAAAGAACTGGACTGTAGATAACCTGAGTCACAATGACGAGGCGAGACGAGAGCAGCAAAAAAAGATGATCGTCTAGGAAGTCAAGCGATTCAAGACAGAGATTGAGATTTCGTCTTAGTGATAGGGTCGGTATTAGAGAGAACGCCTATACAGGCGGGCTGAGGTTTTCAAGGGCGCTGGCGCCCGTGCAGCGGTGCCTATGACAAAATATGAAGAGGAGGGAGGGGGAGCGATCTACCTTTGTTTATGACTGCTGTAAATAGAGCAGAACAAAACAAAGAGTAGAGAAGCAGAGGAGAAGAGTAGAGAGGAGGGACGCGAGAGGTGAAAAGGAAAACGATGCAGAACAGAGCAGAGTGCTAAATTAAAATGGTGGAAGAAGAAAAAGGGAAGCGGCAATTTAAGAAGGCGGGTGACAAGAAAAATGGAAGTGAACGAGGTGAGGGTTTTGGGGTGACTAGGTAGGTATAGTAGGTACTTACGACACTGTCCAGTCCAGTACAGTACACTCACTACCTACCTACTAACCAACCTGTAGGTACTAACTAGAGGTAACTTATGGAAGTGAAGTAAGGCTAACGGTAAACTTATTAACCACTGATGAAGAAACGGGCAACGACCCATCCTCCCATCAAATTTAACTGAACTGTACTCAAAAGTACTTTGCTAACCATCATGGCTGATATGCCGTTGCAGGTACCCGCAAGGTTAATCGAAAACTGCAGCACTAATTCCCATATAAAAATACGCCGCTGCTCCAGTTTACTTTACCAACCAACCAAGCACTTACAAGGAACACACGCACGCACACTCGCTACCTCTAGTACATAGTACCGACTACTGTACAGTTACAAGCGGGCAGACAGACTCACTCATCGACAGTAGCAGTTGCCAAGCAGTAGACGACAGTAAGGGATGGTAAATGGATGGACAGATGTTTTGCCAAGTTGCGTCAACATAAACAGATATCGACCATACTGCCGGGGCTACGCCGAACATCAAACGGTCCTGTATGGGTCGCATTGATAATATTTTCCATATAATTGCTATCTTTGGCTACGTCAGGTTCATCACCCGTCATTTCCACAATAAAATCAGTTATCAAATCAGCATCTTGGCAGATCGTCAATAATATCACCCATCCGTTGTGGTCTTGGCGGAAAGAAAGCCTACTACTACTGTATAGCAACCAGGTTGAAGGTTGGAGGCTGGAGGCTGGAGGGTCAGAAGGACATGTTCCCATTATTCACAGAATTGTCGTCCAATCCGCTGTTTAATCAACAAATCTCTTGTCGCTCACTTATTTCCGAGTCAAGCGTGTTCTGGCCCATGTGTGAGCGAGCCCTGGCCTGGTCTGGTCTGGTGTTGGACTGGTCTGGCTTGGCCATCATGAAAGGAGGGGCCAGCAGCGCTACTCCGAGGAGGGAGTAGTCATGATAGTGTCATGAGGTCCATGTACCCAAGAGGGAACTCTCCCCTAAGCTCAATACTACTCCTGTTGACACCCAGACCCGCTTCGCAAAGTCTCTTCAGTACTGATTAAAGACGACAGGGTACTTCAGACTGTAAACCATCAGGCCCCGCCTGTCATCCAGCAAGGGCATACATGATGTATGTTCAAGTATGGAGTACCCTCCGGTACATAGGTACTGGGCCAGCCAGACTGCCTTCCGCCAAATATTGACAAAGGACCACAGTTCTTCCAAAACCCAAAGAAACCCCAGTATTGTGAGAACATGCTTGTGTTGATTCCAGACAACTTCTCCAGGATCATATTCAGCATAATATGCACATGTAAAACATGAGGCGGTGACGTAGAGGAGTGAGCCAATCCGGAATACCGAGGGAAGCAAGCACCTGAGTGTATGACGGCAGATCTGGGAATACAGAACCGGCAAACAGCGATCCGGTCCCCTGCAAAGATACGATAGAATCAATAGCAGCTCAATATGCTGTGCGGAGTCTGGACAACCCACATAATTGGGCATGGTGACTCTGTCTAGTGCCTCGGCCTCTAGTTATGTATGCAATGCAATGTAAGGCCTTGCACTGCCATGCCAAAAAGGAAAGGGGAAAAAAGTTCTTTTCTCCAGCCGCGCGGAACGGTAAACCACTATATTGTACCATGTCCCGTTGTGATTGTTATGACGAGGCGGCGGCTGATAGATTTCAGAAGTGGCTCTTCCGGGGTCCAGACTCGCTCTCCAATTCGGTCTTGCAGCATTTCGAAGTCGCACTGGAACAGTTGCCGCATTTCTATCCATACCATCCACGTATTTGAACGTTAGGAGACTAGTTAGCGTAGAGCTCCCAGCTCAAAGAAGAGTTGAAGCAGAGGAGCCATAGCACCGCAGCTGTCGATGCGGTGTGGTCCACCTCTGTGGATACCCTCCGGTGTTAGACTGGCTGTTCCGTCTCTTCCATCCCTGAGATGTATCAAAGATGCGATTTCACTGAGGACTGGCTTATTTAGATTTTGGCATATTAACATAAGGTTACCCCCCAACAGAGTGCCAATGGCAAAGGCGATATGCTGGTGATGTGTATAATTAGAGGTTGCCTTTCTGGAACCGCTGGTCACGCTCGTACTTGGCGCA
Organism: Fusarium chlamydosporum; assembly: GCA_014898915.1. Lineage (NCBI taxonomy): Eukaryota > Fungi > Ascomycota > Sordariomycetes > Hypocreales > Nectriaceae > Fusarium > Fusarium chlamydosporum. Next base: position 17,084 of record JAAVUD010000086.1, on the reverse strand, counting down.
CCAATGTACAAAAAGACTGGATGTTGCAGTGGGCATAAATGCAGTGGCGGTTTAGATCATTTCCTCGTTGCTTTCTCTTCTTCGGGAGACTGCTGCCACTTCCACTGCCTATAGGTATGTGCCATTAATATCGGCCTGGCCAAAGCTGTAAATGTCTTGTAACAGACTGAGATTCCAGCTTCTTCGAGACATGTCTCTTCATTTACACAAGCTGAAGCGAACGCGACATTAATCAGCAAGTGCCACGTCGTAACATGAGATTTTCCCCCTTCTTTTGTGGTAGGTGGCGTCGTTTCTCGTAACGTGAGAAGATATAATTATTGGATTTGTTAGGTTTGTGCGTTTGATGATTTGAATACCATATCCTTGAAGCTCATGCCGACCCCAGCCTACTCCACTGACAGAAGTGCCAAGAAATGGCGCATGGCCAGGAAGAGATCCGGCTAGACAGGGATGTTGGAATTGTGGAGGAGTAAGGAGCAGATGTACCAATCCCTGAGGTTCTTCTGCGATTAGGACTGATTCGGTCTGTAAATGGTCTGTATAGTCTATCACTCAATTTCAAAAACGAATATTGGGAGAACTTACTAACAATAGAAATTGACTTCGCGCTTCATACAAACTTTTTATATCTTAGGGCTGCATTGTTCCCCTGGCTTAATCGAGTGCCAAGACACAAGTTCATGACATCCAGCATACAGAACTCGGTATATACGCCGACCGATGTATCAGGCATTGATGAATTGTCCTGTAGAATAAAGTCACAAGTAGGGACGACATGACCTTGGATCTCGCCTGTTCGTCAGTTTCGTACTCAAACTACCTATGAAGCCACAGTCCTAATTTTTGTTTTGGACCAAGACTTGACGAGCCTTTCTGCCGGCGGGGAATTCGCGCTTTGGACGCCTGGTGTTCAAAGTTCACCTCGTCAAATGACTGGCAGGTTATTGGCTGGCCCTACAGCATTGGCATTCGGCTTTGTTGATACCCCTTGAAGAACCCTGCACATGCCCTCCCTGATATGGGAGAAAAAGTCCGAAATTCATCATGATTATCATGAAAACAATTTTGAGGTTTAAGTTTATTTTCGAAATGCCCCCTGGTTAGAGTCAGAGGCTTCAGTGGTGAAGAACAGATATCAATGACCATCCATGAATGAAAACAACCTGATTATCGGCAAGTACTAACGTGCCTTACTCCCTACCTAGGTACCTAGGTACCATAGATCATGAATGGGTACCTGTTCCATTAATTACCTTCTAGCTTAGCAGGCGATGAGCCGAGAGCTCTTTCCATGTGTACATGAGTAGCTTTTGTTGATGATGTATTGGTTGCATCCATTTCAAGGAAAGAAAGATCGTGTCAGATTGCGCTCGGAGCCCCTGCCATTACTAACTTAACTTCTTACCCAAGTAAGTGCTGCTCAGGTAGATACCAAGGTACTTCTTGCCTGAGGAGCTCTTGAATACCTGGACAGAGGGTTCCTCGAGACAGGAAGGTACCTACCTACCTCAAGAAATAGGTACCTAGCGTCCTTATGTTACTCCTTCCTGCTGCTTCTACATGATCACAAACCTCAAGTAAACGAAAGAAGAAGAAAAAGAAGAAGAAGAAGAAGAAAAACATGATAACCACCAGGCCTCTGACCTACCTACAGTAGCAGGCAGGTACAGAAGGTCAAGGAGAATCACAACCAATGCATACCTATCTACAATTAACAGTATTCTTTCTAGCTGCTAATTCGATTATCAAGAAATAGACAACTCTAGACCACGGCCCGGTCCAACATCCTCTGACGCAGCCACTCGATGAACGCGTTCGTGTCCTCGAAATCCGTGCCTTATACCACAATCGTGTAGTGTTACACAAGAATTGTAACCACCACTACGTATCCGTACTGCGCACACTGGAGCTGGGGCTGGGGCTGGTGCTGGTGCAGTCGAGAGACCACCCACAGCAAACAGAGCTAGAGAGAACTGAGTATTCCAACCTAGTCGCTTGCTCTTTCACAAAGTCCTTTCTCCTCATGCTGGTTGCTACACACGAGATGAACAATGACACGGCACACTATGAGGCATTTCTATGCATCCGCATAAAGCGCGATGAAGTGGCATGATCTGCTGATACCGTCACTCTTGTCTCGTTTGGATCTTTGCCATCGAACCTGGGGCGCGCACATCCCTTTCTACTTGCATCTATGCGTACTGTACGGTGCTGTTCACGCACATGTATGCTCAGCGGCACAGCCCCCGCCCTTTTAAACCCCGAGATTACTACATGGAACCTCACTTCCGCGATGCTTGGGAGCTTCGTTAGGGCCCACCAATACTACAAACGAGCTAGCTCTGACAACAATTGACAGCTTTTCCAAGATCTGTTCATCAAGCTTGAGAGGCCTCCTGCGTACTCGAAACGAATTATACCCTTGACTAAAGGGCCAAGCAAGGGGTTCCGTTCCCTACTGAAAAGTGAATCCGGTTCTCGAGTGCTTGTTTCGACGTCGACCTGGCACAGCTACTTGCAATGTTTGGTGTACGTATCGCAATTCGACTATGTTGATGGAGATATGCCGGTTTATTGACCTCTGGTTCGGCGTCCACCCGGCTTGTTGGGTTATGCACGCAGTTGAACCACTAGGCTTGCATCTCACCTTATTGTTCATATCATGACAATAAGCACAGACGTTTTCTCTTGCACCATAGATCTGGCCTAAAGGTTCAATCACCATGCTAACATATAAGGGTCGCTTCGACAAAGACGATGGCCACAGGGGTAATGCTTCGTCTTCATCCTTGTTGGTCATTGGCGTGAATCTTATCCGGTATAGAGAATTTCTCGTTGGATAAGCTGAAAGATTATCGCTTGCTGTATACACAGGTCGAAACTAGACCTTGCGTTGCATTTTCAAGCCAGAGAAGGCAATAAACATGTTTCTTGGCCTCAAGGATGGATCGGTTAAGAAGGATGCTTGAGGAAGGCAAAAGCCTTCACCGCTTGACCCTCGTCAATCATATCTCGACATTTGTACGATAAAGAGGTGACGGTCAAGATACAGCTCGTCAAGAATTGTAATAGACCGTAATCTTGGAATTTGTCGTGCATATCAGACAATCACACCGTCTTGGTTCCATGGACAAGGGGTTTATACATTACACCAGACCTCACACACCGACAGAAAAGTGTGTTCGCATTGTCCACTCGTGGTCTATCGCTGGGAATTTACTGGCTCACTACTCGCATTTAACACCCATCATCTCAACCCCGGTCCTGTTCCCGAAAGCTATCCTTGCGGCCCACACAAACTACCAAGACAAGCTTATCGAAGTTTTCATCTTGACCCTGCCAAATAGTAACCCAGACCCATGCCACACGCCCATTTGTGTCTCACAACAGCTTGTTGGTGGTCGCTGATCGCGACCTTTGCAGACAGCCGCTTGGCTTTGATAGTACCCTTCATGTACAGTGACACCTTGAGCAACGGTTTCCACGTGGCGTCGGGTGTTCCTGGTGCCTCTATGTACAGTGGCACCCACATATGCACGGGAAGGGAGGTGACCCGAATTTTATATCCCGCCTGCGGGAGAGCCTCCCGTTACCGCAACTAGTCTTGACTCTCTCTATTGAGACGGCACCTTAATCTCGAGGAACATGTCCATATGGAAATGTCGCCTCGGACTAAGCTTGGGCATCACATTCTTAACAGTCATGCCGACAGCGTATCACGTTCGATCTTTAGCATGAATGCGTTGTCTACTGGTCGTGCTTACTCGAAGTACTGGCCCTGAGATACATCACAGATCGGAGATGTAAGGTCTCGGAATTCTTTTCACAATCCAACTGAGACTCGCTCAACGATGCACCAAGTAGGCATGCTACTTTAGAAACTTTTTTATATGTCCGTCATAATGGTACTGTACTGGTCGGGCTTTTAATGATATCCGTCACTGCCGTTTCCAAATCCCTTCTTAACGCCATTGATCCGCGCATACTTTCCAGATCTCTGCAACCAGATTCAATGTTGTATCCGAGCCTAAACTTCGCGCTTGGCCTATTGCTTATCCGAGAGGCCCAGCTTGGACGTGAGGTGGGTGATTATATTAGAAGCCGAGCCTGTTGAGTCCGACGCCTGTGTGCTGTTTGGGGGTTTGGTAGTGTCCCTTTCTTTCACAAGCTCAGAAATCCCTTTTAGATTCTCTGTGTCCTGAACAAACTTGGTCAAGTATACAGTCGGTCTGCGCGTAGAAACATTCGGGTTGGAAGTAATGTTCTCTATGGCTGTTTCATATGCCCGGTCATAAACGTTGAAGTCAACTGCCGTTGGCGAGTCGGACACCATATCTGGAGTAGCCTCGTTGGAGGCGAACTCGTCCATCGTCCCTGTCCCGATGCCTAGGAACGGTGTAGTGTTCTCCTGGGAATAGAATTCTTGCGCCACGGGCGCCCCATTGCCCGCATCCGACTTTTGCTTCTGTGACTGGAAATTCCTTCTTTGGGAAAGCAATGCCTCAATTACCTCGGCTTTAGCCTTCTCCTCCGACGCATCAAATGAATCCCGATTCTGCTTTGGGGTTCCAGTGTTAGATCTGTTGCGATGCTTAACCAGAATTGACTTGAAGCGATGGATAACTTTCATAACACATAGGAGATGGTTCATCTTGCGAGTGAAGGCGCGATTGACTTCAAGCTCATTGGGAGGTTCCACCATATTTGCGCAGTTTTCCTCAGCAGAAAGCAAGCTGTCTGTACCTTGCTTTGTGACCCATGGGTGCTCCTATTTGAACGTCAGTTTCATTGCCCAAGCGTTTGAGAAAGCCTATATAACTTACTCGAAGCTTATCCATGGTTATGCGCTGTTCTGGATCTTTATTGAGAACTTTCTGCATGAGATCGACAAAGTCTGGATTCTCGTCTTCAGGAAGAGAAGGCTCATCGGATCGAATGGCGTCGTACATATCCAAGACACCGTCGCGGTTGAAAGGAATACGCCCATACTTGAGACAGTAGAGCGAAACTCCCATTGACCAGATATCGGCAGCAGTGCCGGACACATCCCCATGTTTACCACAGAGTTCAGGAGGTAGGAAAGCTGGAGAGCCTGCAGATTTTGCTGTTCTCATGTTGTCTGGCTTCTCAAACATCTCAGAAACTCCAAAGTCGACAACCTTTAGCACATCGTCATTGGACAATAGCAGATTGTCTGGTTTAATGTCCCGATGGATGACACCCTGCGCATGCACTATGGGTCATTGGATCAGCATGACGGAAATGGGCTTGAGTTTGGCGATACTCACAGTATTCGATGGCCAGTATGAGATCCCGGAACCAGTAGCGACAATTTTCCTCCGAATAGGGCTCAGCCTGCTCATCTAGGCCAACTTTCATTACAACCCCTTTTCGGCACATCTCGAGGACCATATATATAGAATCCTCCTCTGGATCATCCAGAACCTCGTAAAGCTGAACGAGATTAGGATGGTTGAGTTTCTTCATAATGGCGATTTCTTCCCGGATAAGGTGCAGCGCATCGTTGGTGTCGTTGACGATCCTGGGAGTAGCATTGAAAGGACCTCCAGCGCCAGGGCCCATGCGCCTCGGACCTCGAGGACCTTGTCTGAGGATGGTTGATTGAAGACGTTTCCGAAGGCGGGCTTTGGAAAACTCTTTAACGGCCTGAATCTGTGTAAGCCGGATGATCATGTATGAAATACATTAAGTTTGACGCTCACATATTCTTGGCCGAATTGGTCTTTGGCGAGATGCACTGCGCCATATGAGCCTCTCCCAATTTCCTCCAAGATTGTATACTGGTTTACTCGGTGTTGGGAGACTCCATCGGCATCTTCATCACCAAACTGCGTTTGCGCATCGAGAGTTTCCTAGGGACCCTGGTCAGCTACGCAAGGTCTGCTTGGAATACGCCATGGTTTCACACCTTGACTTGTCGATGAGCGCTTGGGGTCCGCTTATGATGCCTGAGAGGGCTTGAGAAATGAAGAACCTCTGTTGGCTCTGTTCTGTTATTGGTGTCATTGTCAGCCAGGCGCATGCGGATTCTGCCTTCATATTGGCTTAACTTACAGATGATGGGTGAGGGGCGGCGGTGGCTTGTTTTCGGAGGTTTCGTCATGCTGGTCAACTCTAACTTGAGGCGAAGGGAACGTGAATGAAGGCCTCATCTCTGGATGCGTCGCCGACTCGGACGTGTCCATGTCGACAGATGCTGCGGGATCGCCCAGTCAAAGCAAGATTGGATAGACTACCTGGTAGGTAGGTGGTCGCGATGCGATGCGATGCGATTGCCCCGCACTGGTGAATTGGTTTTTGAACTATAAGTTACGTTGAAGGATGTGCTGACAGAGGAGAAAGGTGTAGGCAGTTAGTCAATTGAGGATAAATAATGAGGCCGACACGACTAGGTATATATGTTAAATGGCTCTCTAGTATCATGGCCATGTGATCGTGACAATAGAAGGAACGAAGGAATCTAGGTACCTAGGTAATGTTTCCAGCTGTGAGCCTTGGCTGGCCGCTTACAGTCAGCCCTGAGGAGGCTATGATGCGCTAAAGATTCATGGAGGGATTGACTGGACGGCAGCTTCAGCTCTGGGCGGGCAGCTTTCAGTTCCATCAGATCGAACCCCGACCCGACAGCCAGTGGAAGTGGCTGCTGCGGGCCCCACCAAAGCTTTCACTCGGCTAGGTAGACCAGCCACAGCGACTTGAGCCTCAGTGAGTGAGTGACAGGACCCCATCATGGGCTCGTTGTACTGGTACTCTCCACCAAGCAACCCAATACATCGCATCGCATCGCATTCCACCCACCTCGACTTTATACTTGACTGAACCTAATCTGCAACCCAATCCGGCACATACTAAATCTGGCAATTGCGGTCAACTGTTCTTTACCTCCAAAACCTTTGTGTGCAAAGCCTCTCTTCCACGTTAACCTTGAACCCCTTGAACCGCCATCATGGTTGTCTACTCATTCCACATCTTCGACCGACACAGTAAACAGCACCCTTGTTCAATCGCCATAGGCTTCGCAGCTAACACCCTATCTTCTTCACAGCCGAGTGCGTCTACTCCAAATCCTGGCTCCCATCATCTGCAGGCTCCGAAACCGCCGCGCCTGCTACATCCTCCGACGACGCAAAGCTCCTCTTCGGAACCGTCTTCTCCCTGCGCAATATGGTCCGCAAGCTCGGCGGTGATGACGACGCATTCATCAGTTACCGTACGGCCCAGTACAAGCTTCACTTTTATGAGACACCGGCCAACCTGAGATTTGTTATCTTGACTGATACAGCCACGTTGAGCATGCGCAACGTGCTACACCAAATTTATATCAATCTGTGGGTTGAATATGGTATGTTTGGCTGTCTGAATGGCTGAGAGTGCTAGCATTAATTTCTACGTCTAGTGGTCAAAAACCCTTTGGCACCCGTAGAGCACAAGAATGGCGAAGGTGTTAAGAACGAGCTCTTTGAACTCGGCCTCGATCAGTTTATCAGGGGCTTGATGTGAGGAGTATACAAGATCCAGATCATCTATGAAAGCAATGCCTTTTTAGGCCTCAACAGCAACAATCGGGCAGTTCGAAGGAAGCCGTCTGCCTTCTAAGGAAACTGCGGTCATCAGAACGCCCGCATGTGTGTATGAGGTTGTTATTCTTCATCAACATTTCCCAAATCAAGAGGGAAGTGTTTGATTGCAGAACATCACGATTGTTTTTCCCGACGTTGATTGGGGAGAATCAGTCGGCATGGTGTTGCCGGTCCAATATCACAACGGACAAATCAGACCTCACGGCGTCGATAGAGTAGGCATGTGGAAGCAGAAAGGGAAGAGACTATACCCAACGCCAAATTCGGCATAAATGATACACGAGGGATGATAAACCATATCCCTCGAACTCGACTAAGCTATACGAATACTCGCCTCTAAATAGCATACTATATGTGTTTTGTGTTCGGTGATTCAAATGCATCCCAATATTATGCTGATCATTGGTATCCATATTCATCCATATCCTTGTGATTCCCATGATAATCCCGCCATGACTCCTCCATGCGTTATGTAACTGCACAACCAATATACGCCTTACTGTTTGTTATCCATTGCTCGCCCCCATGCGCTCTCGAAGCCCCCTTGCGGATCTACCACAACCATGCTTGATTCACCCCCATGCACACCCTGTGTCTGAGCTTCATGCTGCGGTTGCGTTTCTTTGCCGCCAGTTTGCGAAGCACCGAGATCAACGGCACTGGCCATGAGATCATCATCTGTGCGGATCTCCTGTTCCCAGTTGCTTGAGTACACGACAGCAGCGAATGCCTCGAGATCACGAACAGTTTCCATCTTCTGAAGATACTCATTTGGCATTCCGTCACCGATAACGTGAGCTTGGCGTGTCAACACTGACAGGATCTTGGGCAGCAAGATCACCTTTGAGCGCTGCTGATCCTTTAGCTCCGGAGTAACAATGCCGTCTGAAGCTGGCAGCTCGAAAGCCGCTGTGGCAAGCTTGTTATCGATCAGGTATGAAAAGCCTGCGTCGAGGAGGAGAGTGAGGACATGTGTAAAGCTAGGTGATTCGATAAGGTCGGCAGTTTCGTCAAGAAGACGCCTCAAGATGGCCTGCGACGCAGCCGGGGAATGTTCGGGATCATGGCTAGATGTTTCGTCAAGAATTCCCGATTCTCTGATCACCTCATCCTCCATGTCCCTGGGTGGGAGCAAGAAGTTGAGCCAGTCAGACTTTTGGCGCTCCCCACTCGTAGAGCCCTCAACGAGCTTCCTGACCTCCATCGTCAGCTCAGAGAATCTCTCGAAGCTCAAGAGATCCCTTGGGCTAAGGCTTCCAAAAACTGTGCGCACAGCACTCTCGACTCGATGCATGAGATCCTTCCAACCCTTGTTGAGCAGCCACCAGCTGAAGGTAAGGTACTTGCGGTTTATGTCAAAGTCACTACCATATGCCTGTTCAGTATTGTCGTCATCATTGTTCTCGAGGCTAATGGTGCCTTGTTGGCCGCCTGTTGCGAGGGCCACCACACTCGATAAGTAGCTTCGTCGACCCAGTAGGTTGAGTTGCACTCGAGTTAGCATTGTTAGCAATGCAAGGGTATATATCAAAGTAAACGATCGCGTCACAGCTGTTTAATACATTAGTTACCTGCAAATCGGAACGGACAAGAATCTTACGCACCACTAATAGTCACATCGTCCCATAGTTGTCGTTTCGTCTTGCGTAGCTTTGGGGGCTCCTTGTTCGCCTCACCGGCAGCGTTGAATGGCGAGGACGTGGGTATCTGACTGGGGTGCACACCGCTCTCGCTCTGGCTTGCCATGCTCTTTCCGTCCTCCTCGGTCAATGTAGTGTCGGCGATGCTGGGTGGTGCGGCGGATTCGTTACCGCCACTCTTTACGGCTTTGGTGGCCTTCATCTGCTGAATCTCGAATGTGATCTGTTCTGTGTTCATGGCCTCGAGAATAGCGGTCGTTGCGGAAGGCAGGAGGGCCAAGACGGTAAATGTGCAATCCTCTTGGTTCTGTTCGAAGCGACGTCGCAAGCTGTATGAGAATTGTCAGTATATAATGACTTCGACTCTTATCGAGGTGGGTAAAGCTTACTTCTCCTTGGCGATACGATCGCTGCTCATGCGCTCGCGAGCATCATTGAGCTTACCGATAACATATTGAGTCGCGACATAACCAGCGCCGATGACACCCACGCCAACAGCAATGGGCGTCCGGTTGTTACGCAGCCAGCGTCGAGCGGATGTGAGCATGATATGGATGGGGGTGGTGGTGGTGGATAATTCGCGACGAGGTAGTTAGTGATGATGATCCGATCAATTGCTTATATAGCTGTGGCTGTACGTGTGTCGAGGTTCGCCGAGGAAAGGGGTGCTACGTGTACATGTGGACGGTAAGAGGGCCGTTGAGTTGTTCGGTTGGTGTACTAGTAAGGTAATGGAGTAGCAAAAAAAAAAGGTTCGGGATGATACCATGCACGATCAGTCAATCAATCAATCAATCACAATATGAGCCTCGGCCCCAAATCTGGAGGCTTAATCAAGTGTAAGATGGGATTGGCATGCCCCCGTTCTTCGGTGGTCGGCTTCGGCAGACACGACCGATGTGGATGCGGTATGTGGCTGCTGTGGCGGTGCAGCAGAGATAGAAGCACGGGGTAAGTGGAGACGGATGCGATCCCATGCCCCTCCCTGATGGCTCAGTGACGTTGTTTGGGGGGAAACCCATTATCTCCATAACATTACTCGTCCACTATCTGCGCCGCGATATCTAACTTAATCTTTACACACTTCTCTCATCCTCTACACCAATCATGCTCGTAGCGCATAATCAAATACACGACACACCAAACAACATGGATCAACAAGAACCACCAGAGTTTATTCTCGATGTGTTTGCTGACCCGCGCTCTGTTCGCGACGTCGTCAAAGGTTGGTTGGTTCTCGTCTCCTGATCGTAATCCTACCCTGGACAATACACCCCGCTATCCTTGTGACAGCCTCAACAATGACTTGCAGCATAACACCTAATTTATCATGATGATCTCTTTCTAATACACCCATTCTAGGTATACTTCATACGATATTCTTCCATCGATTCTTTCCTTCTCTAGTCCCCCAAACCCGTGAAGTCCTCGACCTTACCCTCCCTTATGTCGACGACGATGAGCTGGAGACCATGATAGAGCAGCGTGTCGCAGCACTTGAGCGACAGATAGACGCCCAACGCTCATCCGGTGGCGCAAACAATGCTGCTGGTGGAAGCGCGACAGGAGGGCGCGGACAGCTGGTTGTGCAGTTCTTCGAGAAGCGTCGGCGTAAGGCCTGGTTATCCCGTGGCGATGAAGAAGTTTGCTGGGAGTGCTGGACGATTAAAGTAACCGTTGCTGAGCCCAGAACAGAAAGCGGTACGGCTCGGACTATGTGTGTCACTGGCGCCGACTTCACTAACAACGACACAGAGCGAGCTAAAGTCCGGCGCGCAATGGAGCAGACCCTTTTAACGACAGCGATGAAAATTGTTACGTTCGCAAACACGCATAAAGACCATATTCCTCCCATCACCACCCAAGGCACAAATCCGTTTCCATACAAGATTAACCTAGACCAGAAGGAAGCAACAGGCTGGGCAACACGAATGCGAATATACTAGGAGAAGGTTTTGAAATTTGGGACTGGCTCTGGTAATTGGTTTCGGGCGACGCACTCCATCATCAACTTCCTAAGGGGTTTAGGTGGCCTAAGGCTTGTCTGTGGGTTGCAGTTGTGACATGATAAGGTCCGATTCTGTAGAACCTCGGTGTCTGGACTAGTGGATATATATATAGACTTGCGGCGTTTTTGGGATTTTGGAACCAGCGGTTAGAGAATAATCATAATTGATACCCTTTTGTCAATACCGAGCCCCAACAATTGATGGCAATCAAATGACCTGCGATTATGCGTCACAAAGACCGCGCCAGACGTTCGGGCGTTGCAAATGACACAAGGGCAAGACACGCCAAACTAGTCCGTCAAGACAATGGAAACCACTCATACTTGATTGACCCGCTGGCTGCATATGAAGACTGGTCAAGACCCGGCGTAAAACGTGGTAGCTTTAAATACTAATATTGAGTCAATGTATGATAGTGGCTATTGTATATGGTCAAATGTCCAGACCATGCCTATCCGTTCCCAAGCTGAGCTTTCCCAAAAACCGAAACAACATGTACCAAAACGCGCAAACATGAAAGGTGTACGCGATTCCTACCATCATTCCACCGAGAGTACCATCCAACACCGCGCAGGGCTGCATAATGTAATGTAAAAGAGTAAAATCATAGCATAAAACCGTCAACGCACTCAAACACAGATCCCAAAAATGCCAGTTTCGCAACCCGAGCCTTGAGAGCAAGTACAACGCGCCCCAAAGTCATTACCGTCGTCAACTGCTAGCTGTGAAGCTAATCCGAGCACTTGGCATGAACCAAGCCTCGTTGTTCTAGTCCATACCGGACATCGCCCAATGTCTTCGAGACGTAGTTGGGCGTAGACCAGACCGCCTTCCAAGAAATTGCTTGTGTTGTCTTCTTTCGTCAAATCGTGAATGTCATGCATAATTGTGCTTACTTCGTCGTCTTCCCGCGTTCGTTTTTTATAAAGTCGTCTTCGTCTTAAAATTGAGTTGAATAGCTTCGGGGTAACCCAGGCTTGCTGCTCCTTGAGGTGTTGTTCTTGTTATTTGCCTGTGATGTTGACCCAATCTTGTCAAAGCCCTTGAATATGTCGAAACTAGACATATCTGTTGAAACACCGCCAGGACTATGAGGCACAAAGTCAAGTTGACCCAGGAGAGCCGATGATGCCCAGTCGCTGTTGTCCAAGTTGACATTCAAGAAGTTGGCGAACTTGGACGGGGATTGGTTATTTCGGATAGGAGACTCCTGAAACATCTTGCTAGGCGAGCTCAAGCCTTCAAAAGCCTTGCTTGGTGTATCGTATTGAAGTGGCTGCTCAGGGGGCCTCAGAAGAGGTGCAGAAGCAATAGGCTTCTTGGTGGCCGAGTTGGTGATATCACCCAGGACTGATGCAGATACGGTGCGATCGAGACGAGTGCGTTTGGCAGAACGCTTAATGGGAGATCCAGCATCAACTGAGCTCATGGCAGCGAAAGTGGCATCATCAAGACCGTCAAACCCAGCGAGATCCTGGTTGATGCTAAAATCGGCATCACTGAGAATGGAGGCACCAAAGACTGACTGGTAGACATCCGTGCCCAGATCGAAAGCAGGGCTATACGGAGTGAATTCAGAGTTACCCCCAACCTTGCGCTCAGGTGACTGGAGCAAGTTTCGCATTCTGTCGCGGTGGAGTCGAAGGTTGGTGTTAGGAGAGGCTGATGGAGGAGGCCGTTGTGGGGGGTTGAGCTTGACCATGGGCGTAAGAGGCGGCAGCATCTGCTTCTCGTAGGCTGGTCGCAGAGGAGATGAAGAGACGGGTGGCATAACGGAGTGATACCGTGTCTTGCTTGGGCTGAAAGGCGACGAATTTCGGAGACGGGCAATTTCCTCCTCCGCACGGCCCCTTGATTTGTTTCGTGGGCGGTCAGCCTCCGACGTGAGCATGAACTTCTGGCTAGGTCGAATAGCTGATGATTCGAGAGAAGAGATGTATCCACTATCGTCCATGGATGCAAATTTGCGCTTGTGGGATCGTGAGACTGACGAGGCCAGGTTTCGGGCAACCGGAGGGGGCGTATTACTCTGATGATCCACATGTCGGGAGACAGGCGGTGACGAATGTATGGCGGCAGGCAGTGGTGAGTAGAGATACGCGTCGAGAGAAATATCGTGTTCAGCCTTATCCGCGATATCTTCAGGACCAATATTATCGGAGACAGGAATCGTGGCATCGGATGAAAGATCTATGGGCATCGACATGGTGGCCTGAGAAGTAGGAAGGGGCGGCAGAGCAGATTGGCTGGCAGAGACTGGGGGAGGTAGCGTAGGCTCCTGAGTCGGTGCGGAAGCCGGACGGGAGGGCTCGAGACGAGTCGATATAACGTGAAGGCTGTCCGAGCCAGATGCGGATTTGCGAGTCGGCTTCTTGTTCAGGTATTGCGCTTCGTAGCCAGGCTTGATCACCCAGTAGTGACCTTTGCCGGGGTCGTCTTTGGGTCTCTCGACTTTCATAAAGGCCTTCTGCAGGCTGAGGTTGTGTCGGATACTGTTCTGCCAGCCGGCATCGGTAGGGCTGTAAAAGGAGTAGTTGTCGCTAATCCAGCTGTAGATCTGAGAGAGCGTGAGCTTTCGGTTGGGAGATCGGAAGATAGCCATGGCAATCAAGTCGGCGTAACTAAGAGCAGGCTTGCTGCCATCATCGACAATAGGAGGGAAAGAGTCGTGGGGAGGAACAACAGTCGCGTCGGTCGCGGTTTCCACTGTCGCAGTCATTGGCTCGGATTTTGTTTTCTTGATGGATCTAGAATCTTTAATCGGAGCAGCCTCCATGAGGGCGCGCTTGCCGTTGGGCTTTTGGTAGTAGTTCTCAACCGACATGTCAATGGTAGGAGGTGCTGGAAAAATTTGTGGGTGGACGTTCTCTTTGCCAAAGTCCCAGCCCATGTCGAGGACGTGCTTTTGGGGACCCGTCTTAAAATTCGAGAGATAAGGCTTCTTTTGCAGGGAATCCGTGGAGTGGCCTCGTCTTGATGGAGGCGCCATGGGGACCATGTTTAATTTGTTGCCTTGGGATGTTGTCAAAGGTATTTGCGACGCGGAAGCAGGTCTCTGCTTGAAGGGTGAGTGCACATTGTGCGAGGCGGTGGGCGGGTTGAAGACGACGTTTGAGGTTGAGCTAGTCAGGGGCCTTCGACCTTGCTTGGAGACTGATGGCATAGGAGCGTGACTGGTCATGGGCGTGGCATTTTCGTCCTGGTATATTTGTAGTGGCCCAGAAGAACTGGGAAAGCGCGTGTGTTTGCCCATGTTGGTAGGAGCAAAAAGCTCAATATGGGGACAGTCGCGCGGTGAGGTTGAACAAAAAAAGGTCGAACCAAACGTGGGACTTTTAATGGAGGTTAGTAAGTCGATACCGGGGACGGGAAGTGGAAGGGGATGACGGTAAGATAACGGCGAAGGTGGGAATAAATGAGTGGACACCGGCAGAGACTAATGGGACGAGTGCATGACGAATTAAGACGGTAAGGAAGAGAAGGGCAAGGGAAGACAAGGGAAGAAAAGGACTTTAGTTACTCACAAGGATGCGATGGACGGACCGTGAAGTTCAAGGTAGCAATGAGAGCAGTGGAGCCTGCTTGGACAGGGCTGTCGTGACTTGGTCTGGGCGCTCAATAGGACGAGCAGCCGGTATTGGTTTTGGTGTAGTATCTGGGGTTCACGGTTCACGGTCTCTGAGAAGTGGTCCGAATGTGGAAGCGAGTTTAGGCGGTCGAGGTGTATATGATTGAGTCGCGTCGACAGAAATTTATGGGCAGAGCAGGGCGGCGTCAGAATATACTCGAGATAGTTGCAAAGCTGGCCAGGACGATGTACAGTAAAGAGGTGAGAGCCAGTGTAGCAAGCGCAGGCGTGAATCAAACAAGAGCCGAGTCGGAATCCAATGCGATAAGAATGCGTGCGTACAGTGAGTGGGCTATTACTCTTACTCTCCAGGTAATGATTAGGCGAGAAAAGATATCGGATTAATCGAAAGCGAAGAGAGAAAAGAATAAGCAAGCAGCAGAACAGAGAGGCTTGTAAATATTCGGAAGAGTATGTAGAAGTGTAAAAGTAAAGGTGAGAGTGAGGGTGAGAGGAAGTTGAGGAGAAGAGAGCAGAGAGATGATTGAATGATGCAGCCAAGCGGGCAAGGTGAGGTGAGTTTGGTAGGCAGGTAGGTACAGTAGGTACCTAGGCCGGGCAGACCACACCGGGCAGGGCAGGACAGGACAGGACAAGCCTACTAGGTAGCTGGCAGCTGGCAGCAGCTGGCGGGCGGAGGCGTCCTGGAACTACACTGGCACTGTACTGTAGAGTAGCGTAGCGTAGGTAGCGTCTGGCCGCAGTGTGTGCGGCCTAGTGGTGGAGACTCAAGACTGGGCGCAGGGAGGATGATGAGAACAGAACGGTCAAATGTACAGGGATTGGATGGAAAGCGCCCGGGCTGACACGACACGCCGAGGAGAGCCAAAGAGGGGACGCTGCGTGAGCACTGTCTCTCTTTTGCCTTGGTAGTATAAGATTGAGTTGAGTGCAATCAAATCAGTCAACGGGCAAAGCGAGACGAGGCTGATGTCATGAGAAAGATTTTGACTTTTAGTTTTAGTTTTAGTTGAGGTCTGAGCCTCAAATCTCGGATGATATGAGAGGAGGAGAGGAGGAAGAAGAGAACAAAAAAGCAGAACGAGGAGGGGAAGGATGAGAGGGCACAGCAGCAGCACAGAAAGATGTCGAGATGCACAACGATAGGACAGGATACTAGACTGTACAGCACGATAACTCTCTTGATGGTAGGGCGTGTGCAGCATAAAGCGAGGGCGTAGAGTTACGTGTTTCGGGAATGGGCGATTGATTGATGTGAAAAAGAGCCTGAGCCGACCAAAGGGAGGCCAAAGATGGAGCTTCAGCAGTTCAACTCAGTGAGGTGTTGTAGGCGAGGTGTGGGTCCAAGGGAAAACCATCTAGGGGCGTGTAACGCGTAGAAAGTACCTAACCTAAGAAATCTACAGGGGTCCAACCTGCTGTACCGTACTGTACTGTAACGCTACCAAGGCAGACCAAAACGTGAATTGAATGGATGGATGGATGGATGGAGACGGGATATCAAGCAGCGCATAGAGCAACACCACCACCACGAGCGAAGCGAAGCGCCCTCATCCTCGGCCTTTGGACGCGCGCGTTCATTAGAGAGCTCTGATTGGCTTACAGTGTCAATGAGGTTCAGAGATACGAATGAAACTGGCTGAGTTGGATGCGGGGGGATTGGATGCCGAGATAAAAAGAGACAAAGAGATGGAAAAGCCTCTTTTCCCTGTCCTGTCGAGTCAAGCCAGCCAAAACACATAACTCGGCTTCATGATGAGACATTCACTCGTCATGAACGGAGGCGAAAAGAGGCCTCGTAATACGCCAGGCCGTTCCGTCCCGTCCAATTCCTTAGGCGATCATGTTTTTTTTTTTGAGTGAGCTGGACTGGAGGTTTAATGAGATGACTTTTCCCCTCAGACTTATGCGACCACTTGTCCAACCGGGCCTTTAATCATGCTATACTATTCATGGCCTTTTGTGTGTGTGTGTGTGTGTGTCTGTTTGGGCCGGACTCTGGCACCACATTTTTATTTAATTGATAACCAAATGGCGCCTTATGGGCTGCATACAGTGATCACTGTATGAAACTTGATACCTACATAGTGGACGGACGGACGTACGCTGTATGTATGTATGTATGTATGTATGTATGTATGTATGTATGTATGTATGTATGTATGTATGTATGTATGTATGTATGTATGTATGTATGTATGTATGTATGTATGTATGTATGTATGTATGTATGTATGTATGT
>JAAVUD010000085.1:0-60460 GCA_014898915.1 Fusarium chlamydosporum | reverse complement strand
GTTAGTATATAGTGTAATAGATAATAGCGAGCTTTTTATAAGAGTATCTTAACTTCTTTACAGTACTGTGTGACAGCGTATAGGTGGCGGAAATACCATTACTATGTTAAGTTCGTCCTCCTTCCAGTCTGTGGATCGCCTACTCAGCACCATGACGCTTGCGACCCCAATTTTATGGTAACCATGAAGCTACTGATGATGGTTGCGGCCTTTGTCCTTCACACTGGGGGCCTTAGGAGGGTCCAGCCTGCCATTTCTGAAAGGTGCTCCCATATGGCGTTCCGAGATTTTCCAGCCTTCCTGCGTCATTCTAAGCCGATCAATGATTCTTCCAGCCCACCAGATTGCTGGGAGGCCATCCTCCCTAACGATATCTTGTGCATTGATAGCAGTCAAGTCGTCACCCTCCCACCCGTATCGAATAAGTACTTCTTGGTATCGGACAATCAGACCCCCATCTTCATCACGATCCACCACATGGTTAGTGGCATGGCGGGAGATGCCTGGGATGAAGAATCCATACTTGTTCTTCAAGAAATCCTTCATATTCTCGTGACCGCGGACAAGGCCATGGGTATGGTAGACCACAGCGTCGGGGAGGAATGTGCTGATCATCTTTTCATGGTTGAACTCTTCGAAGATGAGGTTATGCCGGTTGACGAAGTCGATTGCACTTGATCTCTCCTCACTGGTCACGTTATTGAGGGTGACGCCAGGGATAGAAGGATACCGATTATAGGTTATAAGGGTCGACATGATGTTGAAAATCTGACAAGGTAAATAGACTCGCTGTAACAGTGGTGCGAAATAAGCTTCACTTATTATTAATTGCTTACCTATTAGCTTTTTTTATAACTGAGACTTTTAATATTAATAATAATAGTTAATTTATAACACAAGTATTTAGTAACTCAAACTACTATTATATTACTAAACTTGACTCACTTATATAATATTTCCGCAGTGCGCTTCTTACTCACTTGCGGGCAACTTAGGACCAATCCGGATGAAGATCGCATAGTTAATGGCACACCTTTACGTATGTGACTTATTTCCCTGACGTAAGACTTAGTATTAATTGAAGAGCCCGGCTAGAATACCGGTGTTCCCTGCTTAAATGTTGATATATATTGAAAAAGAATTATTTCTTTCATCAAGCGAGTCATCGCACACTATCTCATGAAATCTCACTAGCTTCAGATAATCCTTAACATGCCTCTGAAAGAACCCAAATCCTCAGATGAGCTCCTTGAGCGCAATGCGTTAGTATCCACAGGAAGAATTCTCGGAGTTTTCACTACTACATCAAATCTATACTAACAACATTGACCATTCTACAGTTTGTATGCTATCAGCCATGTGCCAATTAAACACTATAACCCAGAGAAGTTTGCCAATACAGTCAAAATGGCAATCGGTAGGCTATTCCATTTACTTTGTGGACTGCTTTGAAGCTGACTGAGAATGCAGTCTCGTGTTTAGATTCTCGTGTAATTCCAGAAGTATTCTGTAATCTGGCTGTTGGCGGTTAGTCTCATTCGAGCCTATTCCCTTGTTTGCGTCTACTTATTGGTTATAGAAATGACTGTTATACGGTGTGCTGGAGGGCGAGCTAAATACGCTATCAATGATATTGTCACTCTCAATGCCCTTGTGGGCATTAATGAGATTGTTATTATCCACCACACAGGTAGCTTATCCCCCATGATATCTCGCTAACCCCAGAAGTCGGTTCTGACAAACCTAGATTGTGGACTTGCACACGTTGATGATGAGTTCATGAGGGAAAAGATAACTCGTCAAGATCCGATGGAAGGAAAGAAGGTCGATGTGGATGGATTGACGATCACGAGGTAAGTCAGCTATATATTCTGCCAGTACATTGTCCTTTTCTTACCCAACTTCATGCAGTCTCTACAAGAGCCTCCAAGATGACATTACATGGCTCCGATATCATCCACTTATCAAGAAAGACACTAAGGTCACTGGACTCATTTTTGATATCGATGACGGAAGTTTGAAAGCGGTTGAAAGTATTACCAACCTCAATTACTGTTAGCAGTAGTTGTTAGGATAGCTAGAAGGAATATAAGTGTAAAGTTATCGTGTGCAGACAAACGCTCGAATTTACGGTTGAATGTGGCGTAGGAGCTGTTTCGAAAGGATGCGTCATGGGCGTAAAAGTATCAAGATCCTTCTGAACCGTTCCACTATAACACCACCTGTGCACTCTCACAGGCGAAGCTTTTCATTTACTCACCAACTCAAGCGTTTACGTCTTCTCTGGAGTATTTCAATACGATGATCATACACTTCTGACCTTTATAGTTCCTACTGATAAGTTGTGGATTGGTTTTAAACTTTGTGACGCAATACACCATGACCGTTAGATGGACGTCGCCTTGCTAAGATCATAACTCGCTTGCTTCTTTAGTCTAAGAACGGAAGCTAGATGACGTGATACGCAGTTTAACTTGCCATAATGTCCACAAAGAAGCTGCTAAAGATATTATGTGGTGATTCTCGTCTTTGTAATGTAATGATAATCAACCAGCGTACATAATGCTGTAACCGTCAAATACCTTGAGCGGAGTAAATTATATAAGTCTGCCGTTTTAGTCCTCACTTATTTTAAAGGGATTATATTATTAAAAGAAGATTTCTCAGCTAACCAGATATAAATCTTAGACGTAATAGAAGTTCTTACTAATTTAATTGTAATTAGTTATGAATTCATAACCCCCCATTTGATGAGTTGGCGATACAAACAACACATTTGAGTTGTTCTCTTGTTTTGATTCCTCCGCAATCTTTTGCATTGCGTGCTACCTCAAGTTTGTCTTTACGTCAAGTTTAGGTTTCACCTTGAATTTAGCTATATCTAGTCACTCTCTCGCCTGATATGAACCAGAACGATCAACATGCAGTGGTCAGTTTATTGCCTCGGCTTTATCATTCAACACAATCGAACCTCACCACGCATCCACCTCTGCCATCCAATGGGGGTTACATCCACGCACTAGCCACCTCCTGACGATAAATCAAGGTTCACAAATAAAAAGCACCAAAGGATTACCTTTTGAGCCATGAAATAGAGAATAAAAACGTGTCAAGTCCCTTGTCAGTAATTGACTGCAAGCTTTATTACTCTATTGAACCGCATGACAATGCCTCTAGACCCTGTCCAGCATTAGCGGAACATTTCCTAGTTAAATCTCTCAATTATCAAAGCCGAAGCACCACCTCCACCGTTACAGATGGCTGCACAACCTAGTGTCCCTTTCTTCTCTCGAAGGACTGACACAAGAGTCGTGACAATACGAGCCCCAGAGCATCCCAACGGATGCCCTATAGCAACCGAGCCACCAAATACGTTGACATTGCTGTGATCCAAACCCAAGAGTTTCATGTTTGCCGGAGCTACAACAGAAAAGGCTTCGTTTATCTCGTAAAAGTCAATGTCTTCTGCTTTCAAGCCCGCACGCTTCGAGGCTAATTGAATTGCTGGGACAGGTGACGTAGTAAATAAGTCAGGGTCTTGCTCCGCTTCTCCCCATGCTATGATTTTAGCTAGAGGCTTTGTATCCGACTCTTTGAGTTTGGCTTCAGATATCAACATTATGGCTGCTGCGCCGTCGTTGAGTGGACTGGCGTTTGGAGCTGTGATGGTCCCGTCAGACTTGAAAGCAGGCGCAACCTTCTTGAGCTTCGCCGCGTCAAATTTGGAGACTCCTTCGTCGCGAAATATGGTGACTTTCGGGGACTTGACATCCTTTTGAATCTCTAGAGGCACAATCTCTTTGAACAGGCCTGCTTCCGTAGCAGCTTGAGCGCGTCGGTAAGTCTCGATAGCATATTCATCTTGTTTATCTCTTGAGAACTGGTGGTCAGAAGCGCAGAGTTCTCCCTGCAAGCCCATATGGTCTCCACTATAAGCATCGGTCAGGCCATCTTTGAGACATCCGTCAATGAGGACCTGATGGCCAAACTTGGCCCCAGAGCGCAGGTTAGGGAGATAGTGAGGGACATTTGACATTGACTCAGTGCCACCAGCTACTACCACAGATGATATATCCATCATGATGTTCTGTGCTCCTATGATTATTGCCTTCATGCTGGAAGCGCAAACTTTGTTGGTGGAAGTACAAACAGTGGATTTGGGGAGCCCTGCGCGTAACGCACACTGCCGAGCCGGGCCCTGACCTAGTCTGTGACGATCAATGAACCGCTCATTATGATCTTGATAGTGAAGAGGAATCTTGTGGACATGATGCCGACTGACTGACTGACTTACCCTGCTGAGAAGACATTGCCCATTATAACTTCGTCGACACTACTTGGACTGATCCCACTTTGCGCCACAGCACCTAAACCAGAAATTAGAACACATAGTTGGATTGGACGATGAAGAGATAGCTCAAACCTTCAATGGCTTTAGCACCGAGATAAATCGCATCTAATCTTGATAGAGATCTTCAATGGTCAGCCTTGGTCAATATCAACTAAGCCGGTTGGGGATAAACATTACCCCATAAACGACCCAATCGGTGTCCTCGCGACAGACACGATATATGCCGGGGAAAGAGCCTTTGGCTGCATTTTTCGTTGCTTTTCTGCTGTATGCGATGTGAAGGTTGCTGTGATTGTCAGTGTATTGATATCGGCTGAGGAAAAGATCCATTGAAACACTCAATATTCAAAGCCATTTGTGTGTGACCTTTCATTTTTTTTCAATACGGTTCAAGTGGATAAACGTGTCGGTGGGATGATAATATCGTCCCGATTAATCTTGCAGACTCACATCGCGTTGAATGATTACTGAACCCTGTCAATACTGGGGTGCTGATCATTCGTAGAGTGTAAGCAAGCCACCTTTCTGTGTAATTGGTTCACTTTAGTATGTTGAGTCATGAACCATGTCCTCCTCGGATTTGTTTTGTCAGTATTGATGATCAGTCAATTACCGGGCTTCAACGTATGCAACCCGTCGGATCTGTGCCTACAATTTAGGCTCGTATCTCTCTACATCTCTCGCCTTGTTTGTACCTTTCCAACCAAAAGATCTAACATCGTTTGTCTTACTGCTTGTCAGCAATGAACAACTCAACTTTACACGCAGCCGTCATATCGTCCTTCATCCACAAACAGCGCCCGCCGAAAGTCAGTGAGCTTGCCAGCCATTTCGATTGTTCCGAACAAACGACACGGGACAAT
This sequence comes from Fusarium chlamydosporum, assembly GCA_014898915.1. NCBI lineage: Eukaryota > Fungi > Ascomycota > Sordariomycetes > Hypocreales > Nectriaceae > Fusarium > Fusarium chlamydosporum. The sequence goes on along the minus strand of JAAVUD010000085.1, from coordinate 55,246 downwards.
CTGAAGATATTAGAAAATTACCATGGCGTCGTCTTGCATCCTCACTCTGGTGAGATCTGGGTCGCCCATCCATTCTCGGCCACACCAACAACATGTATAGTAGAGTCAGGCGGGTGTAAATGGTGGGGGACTTGCGCCTGGTGTTCTCTCGGTATAATGCACCTCGCGGGAGGTAATGCAACCTTTACAACCAGGCTGGGCGCAATTGGCGAAGAAGTAAACATTACAGTTAAAGACGGAATATTGCTGGACAAAGACTACGTTATTCATTTTCCAGTCCCGATGCGCAATGTTTGGGATAATGTTATCTACACTTGTTCAGTCCAGCTGTTATTCCGCAATGAGGCAGAAGTGGACGGATGGTGCTCTACACGGGGCATACCCAAAGGCGATGTCAGGCCAATCAACCAGATTTGGGATTTCGCTGCTGAATGGTATGGCACCCATCTTGATGTGAACTGGAAAAAGTGGTCACTCCACGATGCAATCGACATCTTTCGCCGTCACGGCTTGACTGGATCTACTTGGTCACTTGGAGGTAATGGAGATAGATTTTAGAAATATTTAAAAATAAATATCGTGCGTACCCTGGATATTCAGCTTTATATGTTCCACGGACCAAACTTGTGAAATATATATAAGGTTGGTGTTCCGGGACTATGATTAGTGAACATTCCGGTCAGCAGCGTAGTAGCATCATCTCCGCCAATCAAATATGTGCAACGTGCCAGTGATGACCAAGCCGGTACATGGCTCGAGTGGGGATAAACGTTGCTACTTCTGGACTTTCGGGTCGACTCTTCGCTTCACTATTAATCACAGCAGATGTATCATCACTATGGAAGTCACTCCACCAACACAATCAGATAGTTCAATAACGAAAACAGTTAGGCGTCGCGGCCGACCACGAATTGAGTCTTCTACGGAAGGTGAATCAGTAACAGTAAGTCTTTGGCAAACATAGATATAGGTGGCACAATGGTCATTCACTTACATTGGAGCGGCCAGGCTCGCCGAGCCCGAAACCGAAAGGCCCAAACTATATACCGTGGGAGGAAGCAGGCAGCGCAGAAAGACCAGATGTCAAGAATGCAGCAACTAGAGCGCACCATTGAAGGGATGAGCTCATCTATCGAAGCATTCGCGACGGAGATGATGTCTCTAAATGTCGTGCAACAGCACCGCGAGCTACTGATATCATTGGGTAAGATGACTACAGCAGTTTTGGACCTTGTGGCGGAAGTGGATGGGGTTGGTAGTCAATGCTCGACTGACGTGTCACCGGCTCTTGGAATTGAAAGGAAAGATGGCAAGTATGAGAGCAGAGCTAGCCACGGCGGGGACATAGGTTCCACGACTACACACCATCCAATATCATCATCAGAACAACATACAATCGACAAAACAACTTCTACGCGTCGTGCAGGAGCTCATGAGGAACGGCAAATCATAGCGTCAACTTTGGACCAAAGCCGTTCACCATCACGCGATATAAGTAACCAAGATATGGAGCAATGGGTTTCGCGAGTCAGGGAGTCATCAGGTCTTGGGTTACCGTCACAGCTTCCACTTGAATCATTCGCATATAGGCTGGTTTATTCAAGTGTTGCCACAGCCCTCATGGCCCTTACGCAACCCAGCCATTCGACTGAACTGCTATCGGAGGAGTCTCGAATCTTCGGAGCACCAGTACCCGGCAGACGACGGGCCAACTTAATCACGCAATGTGAATGGCTGCTTGGCCCAGGTACAGCATATCTTTACGACTGTGCTAAGCTTTCATTTATACCGGTTGCAAGCCCACACTCCGTCGAACCATATACAATGGCTGTTCAATCTGAGCAGCTGCCTGTTCTCAGCGTCATGGATGTTGAGAGCAGACTGGTCGCTCTTGGTGCTAGAAATCAAGATGGAGACTTTATCGAACTTGAGATCGAGGACCCGCCTCTACCGAAGAAGGATATGAGAGAGCATTTTCTGAGCCACTGGGCCGTGGGGAACTTTGATTCCTTCAATGAGAGACCACCAAAGACAACTACTATGACGATACATATTAGTTTGTCCTTGCTTATAGCTAACTTGACCAAATTTGGTGTATGCGTAGGGCGAGGCCCGGCCTTTCCTCTCCGTGACCTGGGCACGGCTATTGAGGCATCTGTTGTCGCGGCGTGTGGTGGTGAGGAAAGCGATTAAGTTGCGACTTGGATTGAAAGTAGGCAGATGTTTCTTACATGGAGATAGTGGTTATAATGAATGATGTCTGGGTTCATATATTTCTCAAGTGGAACAAGAAGTTGCAGGTATTTTCCATCACGAAGTTTTTATTGGAATTCCATTGTGTTATGCAACAATAAGTGTAGGGAATTGGAGGTGGCATGGCTGAAGTAATATATTGATGGGGTCTAAGCATAGTTGAAATGGTATGGCCAAATATGCCAAGGAGACAATTACTTTATCACAAAGGACTCATCATCATAGCATTTGTATATCAACTGAATTTGTGAGGTTGACATTACAACAAACGAAGCTCGCTGTAAACGCGGAATACCTAGTTCAGATCATTTGCCACCTTTCTCAACCTTCCTGTCTCTCGGAAGATGCCTTCACAGCATGACTGAAATAATCATTAAAGTCAGATAACTGTGTTGTTGGATGCCAACCAACCTGGCGGCTCTTAATACCGTTGATGCGAGCACTATAAAAGCAATTAGCTATGCACTCACACCTAGTTGATATTGTTTATTGGGGGCAGCTTACTTGGATGCCCAAATGACCTCGACCATTGAAGGGTTCAAGAAAGAAATCCCGATCGCTTGGCACAACTCATCAGTTGTAAGGGGCTTCAAGTCTTGCTTTTCAAAGAGCCCTTGAGCAAATCCCGCTTCGGCAATTCTTTCGGAGATTTCACGCCATGATACTTGCCCGGATTCAGGGAAATAATACCCAGTTTTGCCAAACTTCAAAGGTCTGTTCTCCAGGATCAGTTGGACCAAATGGCAATAGAAAGATGAAACATCGTTAATGTGTGTGTAGTTCCACACCTGGTTTAGCAGTGTTAGAAGACTCAATTTGAAAAGTGCTAGAGGAAGGTCTTACCCCTTGTCCATCGCCCACTACAACAGCTTGCTTGAAGTGAAGTGAAACCTTGATAAGAGCCGGGATTTGGATAGATGTCTGGTGCAGGGGACCATTTCCTTTCCCATCTAAGCCCATAGTTAGTTGTTGACCTCGCGATGGTTCTTCGGAGGTACTTACAAATGATGGGTGGATTGACGATAGCGGTTCGTACATCGAATTCCTCTCCTGCGTTAATCACGGCCACGTCAACCGCACGAGTGATCCAGCCTTCTGCGTTTTCCTTCTCCCAACCAAAGATGTCATCTTCGTCACTACGCACAACATCGACGGATGTGCCAGAGATCGGGTGGTCACCGAAATTGGAAGTCCCGGATGTCTTGATATAGTAAGTGAAAGGCCAATATCCGGAGGGGTTGGAGTAGAGGTCTTACATGAATATAATACACCTCTCCGTGATGTTGAAGCTTCCGCTTTCCCAAGCCTCTAATCAAGGCAACGCACGATGCTTCATCCATAGAAGAAGCGCAACTGATTACAACTTTGAATCATACAACATTAGAAAAGGTTATCGCAGCAACCGGCCTCTCTTTGACTTACTATCATGCTCCGAAGCAGCCTTTTCGATACTCTCTAGGTCGTGCAAGCCATCAAAGTGGATAGGTTTAACAGTCATCTGCAAAACTGCATCGCGGGCTTTGATGGATCTGACCAAAGCAGAAACTTCAACTTGCTCTTCAACCGAACTCTTTAAGTCGTGAAGGACAGAGCCTCCACTAATATTGGTCAGACGACTGTGGACCGACTTGAGGCGTTGAACTTACATGTAACCGGAAGCACCAGTCAAGAGTATTTTGCGTGTCATTTCGAGATAATTCGATTGTGATAGAAATACAGTTGGTTGGTAAAGGTAATCTTAAAGATGATGTGATATGAGCAGAAACTTGAGAAATCCTGGTTGCTGATCTTGGTTTTAGAGATAGAGGCGCTATCTTTATCTTGGAGAGGGCAACTCATAAGGCTTTCATACAATTACTATTAACTTACTCCAAAGGTCACCTAGTTGATTCCTATCTATTGGCCTTCCTCGTTAAAGCAAACAAAAAGAATAAGAATGGTCTCAACGTAGTTCAGTTTGCTAATCAGAGTAGCAATAATATCGCAGGCGGGCCATTTGCAAACACACCTAGAAAAGAGATTGCTAATCCGTTTATTTCGGTAAATGATTAGTTTTTCAATCCAAGCAAGGTCGCACACAGCGTTTAGTTACCGAAGTGGCTCGGATGGAACTGAGCAGACAAAGTGCCTGTGGCTTGACATGCCCCACCACTAACGGAGGTATTAGAAAGTTTCGCCGAGACTGTGAAACGTAAGCATCAAGCAAGCATACACACACTAACAGGAGAATTATAATTCAGCCGCATTTATTGATGACTATTTACATTTGTAACGAATTTGTGCTTCAAGTAGCTGGTTATATCTATTATAGAGCACAACCCGTTTACAAACATTCAAGGCAGCAATACCTGATCGTATGCAAGTTGTCGCAATAGTAATTCATTCTATTAGATCCCAAGCTTAAATAGAACCTGGAGTCTCACCATTGAGACTCGAAATAATGCAAACATTTACATCAATCTACTACAAACCATCTATATACTATCAACTTTACAAACATGTCTGACGACCTCGTGCTTATTACCGGAGCCACCGGCTTCATTGGATCCAAGATCACCATTGATGCTTTGGAGGCAGGATACAAGGTCCGACTGACTGTCCGCCGTGAAGAGCAGATAGCCTTGCTCAAGGAAGAATTTTCCAGATACACCGACCAGCTTCAGTTTACCGTGGTAACAGACTTTACCAAGGCTGACGCATTCAGCCATGCCTTACATGATGTTACTTACATCCTCCACGTCGCGTCCCTTGTTTTCAAACAGGGAAGTATCGAATTTGACAAGGACTATATACAGCCAGCTGTCAAAGGCACCACATCGATTTTGGGTGCTGCAAAGCTAGTCCCGTCTATTAAGAAGGTTTTGGTCATGTCGTCTATCGTGGCGCTGATGAACCTGGGTGTCCTGGATGGCACTGGCCAACAGACAACTCCCGTCAAAGGTATGTGTCTCTCATTGACATGTGGAACTTTGTAGAACTGACAAACGAGAAGAAAGTAACATCATTAGCCCTGTTACGGAACTTGACAAGGTTGATTTGAATGGTCACTACGGAATGGAGACTCAATACCAAGCCTCAAAGATCCTGGCTCACCAGGCTACGAGGGAGTGGATTCAAGCAAACAAGCCGTCCTTCACCACTATCACCTTCCACCCGTCCTTCGTTACTGGACCCAGCGTTTTGCAGAAGAAGAGGTCTGAAGTGGCTCCGATGAACGAGACCTTTTACAAAACCATCGTATCTGGTACCTTGGCCATTCCCACTTACTTCGCGGATGTTCGAGATGTTTCCAAGGCTTTCATCAAGGCAATCAAGGCAGATGTTCCCAATGGACAGGAGATCATCATCATGGGTCCGGAAGTTGGTTGGGATGTTATTGCTCATGCTGCTAAAGCACTGTATCCGGAAGGGACCGTTGGTCTTAAGCCGACTGGTTCTGAGCCGACGGGCTTACTTGTGGACAGGAATGGGTATGAGAACATCTTGGGTCTGAAGTGGACTTCGACGGAGGACTTGATTCGGGGAGTTGTTGATCAGCAGCGATCTCTGGAGGAGTAAGCCATGCCAGCTATCCTATCTTGAGCACCTGAAGGAGTGGTAAACGTTTGAAGGTTTAGATAATAGAAGGAACTACTGGGGTTATATAGTTTGCATTTCATTACTCTCCATAGATTTCCAATACATTGAATTTGCATAAACTGGACAGCATCGGTGATTCTGGAGACTATATACCTGGACTACACGTTTCGCTACTTGTCATCCTATGATAAGAAAAGCCTAATTGCATATCTTGAAAATACTAGCAATTTCTTTATATAGTGTCTGCTATGATTCTCATACTATTGCGACCTTATATCGGTGAAATGACCCATTGATTATACTGATCATCCTTTATCGCTGCCCACTTTCTATCTTTCACGTCATTGTGATCCTTGCCTTTTTGACGCACATTGCCATCAAAACCCGGCTCGTTACGCATGTTCGTGACAATGTGATGTAGACAGCTCCCACTAAGGATAGCAGCGGCTGATAAAAGACCTTGTGGTTCCTCAGTTAGGATGCTGGGTCGTTTATAGACGTAAAGAGAAGCCCATATAACGAAACATAAAGCGACCAGTAGAAATATTATAATTACACACGCCACCCATCGAATGACGAATAAACGTGTTGTGGGAACCAAGACTTCACCTGTATCTATTACAGGTACCTTAACTGTACCAAAGCTATGAAGTCCAACGGCATTAATATAGGCGGCACTGTAGATAGATGATATCGATTGAATCAATGCCTTTGGACTTAGTGGGCTCGAAGGTTGCAGTTTCTGGGCATAGGATAAGATTAAGCTACCCATATCTGACGTGGAGGATGATGATTGAGGGTTGAAGGTGACCGGTTGAAGAATTCCTTGCTCAAACATCGAGGAGAAATAAGGTCTGCTGGTGTCCAGCTGGCCTGTCTCGTTAAATGACAGGATGCTTGGAGATGCGTTGAGTGAGGAAACCCTAAGGTTGCCGTCGACTCGGCGATATCCTGTTACACAAGAGATAACGCTGACATCATCAAGCAGACTGGCGGAGGACGAAGAATATGTTCCAGCTGAGAAAACCAGGCGACTATAGTATGTAGAACAGATAACTGAGGTGGTCTTCAGGTATACTTGTTGCGTGTTACTAACTGTGACTTTCTGCGCAAAGTGGCAGCCCCTGTCGTTTCCAGATATTATAACATCTCCCGCTCTATGTCCAGAAACTTGATTCAATGTGATATTGTAGTCCTTTATCAGTTCGCAATTGACATAAGAGGCAAAACCAGTAGATTTCGCTTTGATATCCGCTGATCCTGGGATAGTTGAATGGTTGGAGAACGGGTGAAACGCGTACTGGTCGTTTGTCCAAGCAATGCTTTTACCTTCGTAAAGCAACGTAGCCGAGACAACATTTAAGACGGGCCGCCAGTCAGTTTTCGAGTCAATATTGTTGTCTTTATACTCTGTGTTGTATATGATAGGTATTGGCTTGGGTATAGAAACAAGCTGCGTCGTGAACAGACGCGCCGCGAAAGGCGCTATGATGTATGTTAACATCACAGAGAGCAATGTCATTGCTCCAACCGTATTGTGGGATTTGTGAAACGCCGTCCACCAGCGCAAAACCACTGGAGTGACGCGATAATCGAGCAAGATCGACTTTCTTGCTTCAGCGCCTCCTCTTTTGCGCAGTTCAACGTATGGTTGACGGTCTGCTATAGCGCAAGCTATCCAAGCCCAATGGGCGGCGAGCAGAGCAAAAACAAGATTGGGCAGTGTCGTCCAAAGAATGCCCATATCTAAAGAGACGCTGAATTGGACGGGCTCTCTCCAAGGAAGGACCCGTAAGCTAGTGGGCGGGATTTTAGATGAAGGGATTGTGACAAACCCTTGCTCGGTAGATGACTTGGCAGTCAAAACGATAATGGTGGTAGCGAGAGAAATGTCAATCAACCCAAAAAGTATTAGAGAGGGCCATTTTATAGCTTCAGAGAGCCACCCGAAAGATTTCTGAGCCATGATCGACACTACAAATTGGAGGCAGTGTGAGATTCCTAGGCACCGTGAGTGTCTTCTGTTTTGAATGAGAGCTGAGGGAATTGCATAGACCTTTTGTTTAAGTAGTGTTAGTCTATCTACCAGGCAGAATCTACTGAGCCGACATGTTGGCCAAATGGAACTTGCCGCAATTGCGCGGACGTTTTAGCTCCTTGGGGTGGCTTTAAGCTTCTATCTTCCTGAATCGATCTGTTAGTCATATTTTCATACGTAATAAGCCACGAGGTTGTCTCGACCTCGAATTTGTCTCCTGGGCCTAGTCAGAGGAGTGTCATTTGACCAAGCCATCATTTCCATCCACCTTTGGCGAACTCCATTCCAAAGCGGAACCATGGCCTACTTGAAAATCAAGCTAATATTTTATATATTAAGTAGTTGCATAGATGCCGTTCCATGATCCATAAATGTTACCATCAGGAAAACATCTAATATGGTTTCACATACTCATACATTTTTCCAAGTCGCTGTCCTTCTGAGCATAATCCCAAATGCCTTTTCAATTTCTTTGGACCCAGGAAACTGCGTCGGAAAACTAAAGGCATTCACAAATTGCAACAATATCGATCGTATCACTAAAGGCTGCAGTGTTAACCCAAGGAAGCAGGGATCGATACCCTGCATCTGCACGCAAGAACTCATAAACGCCTATTTCGGGTGAGAACAGACATTGCCCCTGTCATTTGGTAGATGTGAACTTACATTAACCCGTGGGATAGGTGCAAAGGTGAATTCAGACAGTGCGTCTTAACCAATTTCTTCGATAGTAATATCGATACGGAAATCTCCAACTGGCATGATACCTGCGATTCTCATATCACATGGGATGTTACCACTCCCAGTATTGCCAAGCTCACACAGGATATTACCACTCCCACTGTTGCCGAGCTCACACAGGATATCACAATTCCTACGGCCGAGCCAACAGGAATGCCGGAGCAAAGTATCTGTGAAGGGATTGAAGAGAGCTGCTACCACCTAAGCCAAGCAACAGACGCCTGCTCATTATCCCATACTATTCCTGCAGATTTTACTAGCTGCCGTTGTGAGAGCTCTATGATTTCTTTGGCCTCAGTTTGTAAAATTGATGGGCTATTATGTGCTCGAATACCATTTACGTCAACTCACTTCTGGGAGTTTCGAGAATGCCCATTAGCCAGCGCAGTCACGCATCATACACTGGTGAGTTTAGCAGGAGTTTATTATAAGAATTCACTAATAGATAGTTAGCAGAGCGCTGGTCCAATAACGACGTTCCGAGGTTACACCAATCCAGCAGCAAGTTTCACTTCCACCTTGAACTTCGGTCCATCTGTAACCGCCATTGCAACATCTACGAGTGGGGCTGTTTCTAGATGTAAGACTGTTAGATCATCCTGGACATGGCTCGTTGTTATACTACATCTAGTGGTTTTCTGTTGTATTTCTTACTCTTAGTACACAATTGACTATTGTGACCTTTTCATTTCTTACGTATCTAAGTGACGGTAATATCAGTTTACTGGTGGTTTGTTACTTGGTTCTTAGAAGTCTGATTAATTAGCGATAGTCAACTGGGTAAAAGACTGGGTGTCCGTAAACACAAGGAGACATTCTTGGAAGGTGCAATTAGAATTTGAGCTGGCTAAGCTGTAAATATGAAAGTTGACCTCTTGTCCATTAGAAACTTACCGCATTAGGCAAGTAAACTGACACCACGAACAAATATCCGTGTATTTGCGGAAGATAGAGATTTGTGTGGAATCTAACGAGTTCGAACTAAGCAATGCCAAAAAGCGCCACTTCAGCTATTATGAATAAAGATACTTGGCATGTTCTAGACCGTCGTGACCGCTTATGCCAGTATTCATTGCTTAGCGCTGACATAAGATGACAATAAAAGGGAACCCATATTGTGTGGCGCGTGCTTGTACTTGGGTAGGGTCACAAGTTCTGTACTGCAAGCACGGGGGGTCAGTAAAAGCTACTGTAAAGAGTTGGGTCGCATATCCTCCTTGACTTCAAGCGAACCGACCGATGTTGTTGTGCGTCTCGCACGCGTCGTTTGGTGTCAGCTGGTGGCGATTCTGGCAAAATTCGCCTTGAGGTGAAATGAACAATTTTGAACGTGAGAATGAAGTTGGCGACGGGGAAAGGATAGAACTAGGCACCCAGGCGAGTTTGAGAACGAGCCTTTGATGAACCGCGCCTGCAAAGCTAAGAGTCTCACTTGATAAGCCGAGTTAGGAAAAGTCGACTCCAGATAAAGTTAGTGGCTGCTTGAAATGAATGAGGTCTGATGGATGGATGGATGCTCGTTGTTCAAAGCGGGGTAGCAATTCAGTCTAGGGTAGTTTTTCCAGAAATTGATATCCGTCGCACGCAGCAGCAGTTGAGCTTAAATTGACTTCCATCATGACCTGATAATAAGTATTGAATTCAGCTGAAAGTTTAAAATATTGAGTCTAACTTGTATTTTTAGTTGGTTGCGCTAGTTGGTAGTTGGGAATCCTCGCTAATAAAAGTTGATACTGCAATGCTGAGGTAATCTCAAACTGATCGCCATAGGTCGCCCGGGGAGAGGGGGAGCTAGGACAGATTGGAAGCATCAATTGCGTGGGTATCCACTGGATCAACCGCCCGATATAACTACATCGAGGCGTTGTGAGAGGCGAGGCTGCCGAGATCTCCAGAGACTTTTAATGCACATGACTCTTGATCGATTCTACGAGGCCCAACGATGAACGGAGTCAAAGACCTGTCTGTCATGGCTACTGAGGGCCTGCGGTTTGGTCTTCAACTTCTAGAGCGATGTGCTTTCTGCATCAGATCATTCGGAAACTCTGTCAAATGATATATTATGCACTACTATGTCCGCCTCTTTTGTCTCTTCCCGATATCAGTATTATAAAGCGATTTGCAGCTAATTCATTAGTAGGGTAGCGTTACAACTACGGCAAACTTTGCTGTTGATATGGAAAGTCTTGCAGCCATGCGGATTTATATCGATTTTGTTTGGACAGGACGAAATGAACACGATCCAGTATCTCGATAACCGTTTATTCTCACTTGGAGAGACGCACCTACATTCCGCTCCACTCTCCGAACATAGCTAGCGATGTGCAACCCGTGCATGTGTAGTTAAATGCCATAGAGGACCCAAACGTATTAAGAACACTCGGGCGTCACTAACAAAGAGCCTTTCATGTACCACTTGATGACTGGACGGTTAGGGGAGGTATTTAACAGGCCACGGAGCAAAATAGTCGGTACACTTATAGAACTGGCGTATGGGCCTGCACACAGCAGGGACGGCAACTAGGGAGCAAAAATCCAGAAGGATAATGTTAATGACCGAAAGCTAATTTCAAGGCGCCGAGTCGACCATTCTATGGTGTGTCACAAAAAGCAGGGGGGATCCCGTTCCGCTGTCGCGGTAGTTTGAAGCGCTTCACAGTGAGGGGTGGAGCTTCACAATCCGGTCCAGGGGCAACCGTCTATAATTTTGTCGCACCTCCAGACGCCAGTGTATTACTATCCGATTAATTATGAGTGAGCTTGTACTGAGGAGTCGCATGCTATTCAGGGAGGCAGCTAGTTAAATGACCTTGTACTATACAGCGATGATGGCAGTGAACTGGTTGTCAGAGGTATGCTGCCGGAAAAGTAGCCCGACTGACAGCCCTTTTCTGTAGGGTATACTGTATAGTAAAGGTACATTCCATTCCTCACTATAGCCCCATCTGGCATATCCACCTGTATTGTTGATCAGTTGATGAGTCTTGATAGACCGCTTCTACTTATTCTCAATTAAAGATCTCAGAAACCACCTCCCCTGTGCATCTTGAATCTTCTCAATCGAACGTTTCATGTACAGAAGCTTGATCCCAGATGGCAGAGTCCAGTCTGGCAGGAAGTCCAACGCTTCTGCTTGTCCTGGGTGAGATTGGGCTGTTTGAACAATGAGCCTTCGCCATGACGGCCAGACGTTGCCAGTTTCACTCTCGTTACGAAGTCTTATTAGATTTCTGAAACTCAAAAGTCTCCTTCACCGAGATGTAGTACGGTAGTTGCGCCGCGCCACACTTTGAAATCGACTTTCAGGCTGTTTCTTGGCTTCGCTAAGTCGGAATTGCTGGAAACATTGGATATTTGGACATGGCCAGTAATTCCATACTGTACAGTTGGATCAACTGACTATATCCCAACTCGGCAATGCTCCGCAAACATCAGTTGCCAAAAGGTGGTACTATTGTTGATTGCGGGCTGGAAGGGGCTTGTTGCAAGTTTGTTCTCTTGATGTATGTTCTTTCTTCCTCTTCCTCTGAAACGTTTTCATCAAGAAGTCTGGTGCTCACGAGCATAATCATAGTAGCAGCGTCACTTGGGCGGATCACTGCATATATGTGAGTCTCCTACGCTGAGAGCCTGATGGGATCCAGGCTTTTCCAGCAGTCTCCTCACAGCTCTATGTCGGGATTGATGCGCCCAGAGAAATGACGGCCGCTGCGAACTGATTGCTATTTGTATGGTTCTTGGTTGGCGTCCTCAGTGAAAGACAGGTTTCGGGTTGCCGAACTGGGTGCTTCCCTCTGGAGCAGGGCCGGCCTGACATTTACGGCATGGAGGTCCAAGCAAGAGAGCAAGCTAGAGTTGATCTGCACCAAAGACCCCCGTGGGAGTTGCCGGTGACCACCTTGTAACTTTTCGTTAGGAGAGGCTGATATACTTCCGTTCCGGCAGTTCATTAGAAACCTCCGTCTTATATATGTCAGTCGCCATGATGTAATCATCGTAGGTGTCTCGCATAGGACAATAGCCATGACTATACATACTCTAGGAGTAGTTAGACATTAGCAGAAGTCTTTCCATGGCTCATAGACAAACAATATTTGATGTGTTCTCATTTTATCGGAAACCATGGATGAGTAGATAGCTGTTGAGGCTAGACTTGAAACCTCTAGAAACACTGTGGCCAAGCAGTCTTGATGCCGCCCAGGAGTATTTTAGGATTGTGTCTCGCCTTCCCCCACAGTCTCACTGGCTTACCCATGATCGAGTTCTGGGGAAAGTAAACATGGAAAATGGCATGGCGTGGACAACTTTAGGTGAGGAAAGCCAATTTCGATTATATGACCTCGAAGACGTTTACTATACCCAGGCTGACCCTGATGATGCCTGAATCACGCACACTGTCAGCAACCTCGTTCTCAAAGTCATTGAAAGGGTAATGAAGAGACTCAGGGCTGTTGGAGGGCGGTCCTGTGGGGGGTTCAGAGGAACCATTTCGTCTTAGAACTGACGTTACGCGGGTAAGCGAGGGTCCAATCCTCCTGAGTCAGACTACCACCGTTCAGTGTCGATTCAATCTCTCGGCGAACCCTTATTCATCTCGATACGTAGCCAATTGGGAAGATGCAGGTCCTATGTCACCTACAGAGTACCAGAAGGCGGCTTTCAATGGTGTACTGTCAAACTCATCGCCAGATAACAACAGTCTTCAAATGGCCCTTTCCTTGGAGTTAAGAAGACATATGAATTTCTATGAGTGAATAACCATTGATATTGACCTCAACAGAACGGAGAAGACCCCGTCCGCCACGCCAAGACCCGACACAATAGAATGCCACACGATCTCTGTCAATAGTAACGATGCCAGCTCTGTGCAGTCACCTATGACTACTACCCCTATTTGCTGTTTGCCATGCCTTGATCTTGACTCTAGCCCCGTTTCAGCGACAACTAGTAGCCAATGGGTCAGTCTTAGTCTTGAAATCAGCCCGACTGATACTAATCCAGACATTGGATGTTCTCCGTAAAACTATAAGTGTGGGGCTCAGTTCCCTACATGCCGAAGCCGATTCTCAGGCGTTAAACCGAGAAGGGCATGCCAAATACCTCGATATAATGAGATCAAACGCAACGATATTCATGACCAAATGAATACTGTCGAGAAGAGCCTGAGCCAATACATCGCTACCCACGGTGATCTCGAGAGCGAGGAGGACAAGTACCGTGCTGTTCGGGAATCATTATTGGCATTTGACCAGGAACAGCGACCTCCGTTGTCTTTTTCTTCTAGCCTGCCAGACACACAAGCAAAGTTAATGGTTCTCCGAGGTCGAAATCTCAATGTGAAGAGGACCATAACGCAGCACGACCTTGAGTCCAGTAAAACATCCGCTAAGCTGTCCAAGCTAACGGATGAGCACCATAATCTCACAGCCACCGAACAAACAATCAGAGAGCTTCGAGCGGCCCGCGGAAAATTATATCTTGCAGCACATCTTCTTCAGATCTTTGTCCGACTGCGTATTCGTGGTATGGCGCGTTGGAGCCGCGATGTACTTCTCCATCTGTCAGATGTTGTGCGAGAGGCAGAGATTGAGGCTACACAGAGGAGTGACTTAGAGGACCGCCCTGTGATGGCCGAAACATCCGAGAGGGATTCAGGTTTCAGCAGTTCCCAGCGATCACCTGATTATGCTCCGAAGGGGTTTATACTGGAGTCAGGCGATGAACGTCCGGAACTTCGCTGGGCGGTTTGCCATTAAGGCACCATGACGACGTCTTCCGTTACCCAGTGATTATACAGGTAGAATCCCCGATCTACAGTGGTTTATGATCAGAAGCTTTCATTCAAGCAGGAAATGTGAGTACAGGACAAGGGAGTAACGATGACAATCCTACAATAGGGAGATCCCGAGCTTCTACTCACTAGGTTCCATTATCTACGCCAATTGGTTTGTCGAGGTGAAATATTGGCTAGGGTTCTGTATGAGCTGACTAAGAAGTAACGGCAGGGGTACCAGACGAGCATTTCTGGGTAGATCGGTGATCTCCCGAAGGGTTGGTGATTGTTGCACACGGGAGGTAGTTTGGAGTGTATCCAACCGATGTACAGGTAGAGTGCGTGTTCTGAGACGGTGTATAGTAAGAGTTTGAAATGAGATGCTATTTACCAGCCACGTTGCGAACTTCCAACGTCAGCCACTATGGCAGCTACTAAGAACTCATGTTGCATCTGATTGTACACTAACATTCAAGATACATAGGCAAGATCGTCAGGAGGGGAACGAATGGCATGGCCAACCTGGACAACGCGGCAAAGAAGCGAGCCCAAAAGCTATTCTGGCCTTATGCGAAGAACATGGCAAGGACGAATCCACATGCCCTGTAGTATCGGACAAGACTCCTACATAAGAGGCATGGCATGCGAATTTCCGAGGACGCCATCACATCCAACTAGCGCGCTCCCCATTCGAGGATGGACGGTTTGGTAGCTCGAACCGGCCCCCCTACCCTGTACTGTGCATACACCCGACACACCATGCATATACGTCACGCAGATGTTTCGGTTCGCGCGTCGCAAGGCTGCAAGAGTAGCGACTACGGAGGGTCACGAGACCAAGAAGCCCGACACCACGTTTATTGTGTTTGCATCAAGGCCTCTTCGTATTCTTAACCAGATTGCTGAGAACGTAATCTCCAAGAGAGGGGAGTTCAGCATTAGGAGAGCCATCACCTCACGTCCATTGACAACTCCATCAGTGGTACTCGCCCAGCTCTCTCCATCACATTCATCAACCGTGCCGATACCCCTAGAGCGATCGCTCCCGGACTTCCATCCGTTACCATTTGTCTCCATCGGCCCGTTAGTCATTAAGTTCTCAAAAACGATTTCAGAGGCTATTGTTTGGACGATCGAGATTGATCTCCAAGTTCTTGTGCGCTGGACCTTGATCCCGTGAGTCAGTCCTTCACTTATGTAAGCTCTGGAAGGCTGTTGGTGAGAGAGGCTGTTGTTCAACTTAATAATCCAGTTTCAGTTACCAGCTTCCAAATATCTGAGCTACTACGAAACATCATTGCTCTATCTTATACATTTGACAAGAGCAGTACTGTGGAGCTCAAATGCTCCATGTGGGATGACATGAAAAGGAGGCGGCTTCGCTAATAATATACAAGTTCACTAAGCCTACATCGAGACATTAGAATGTATACGGTCTGGATGGAATATCAGCTTCATACAGGCTGCAGGGGGTAAAAATGTATAGCGCGATACAATCGTGACTTCTTCTATCTGCAAAATTCGCCTTAGTGGCAAGTCTTCTACTATTAGAGGTACTAATCGTCCGGTTAGTTCATCAAATAATAATATCTGATTGGACGAACAGTTGCTAAAGAGGCCCAGTTCTTCGTGATAAGACCACTTTTATACATTTTTATCCCCTGCGACCTATGCATTAACAAGTGGATTGAGTACATGTTCTGGATGTTGTTAGCGGAATATGGATTTCCCGATTGTACTCGCTTTTGATTCGTTCGTCTTATCGATAGGAGATTGGGAATCCTATCGGTCGGAAATTTAGACGCTTTTTGTGAATGCGTATCATTTTCCACCCCTGTGCTGTGCAGGGCAGTCGTGTCCGCAGGTTGACGTCAACCATTTCCTTTACTTAGGAGTTAAAATCTTATTCTCGACATCCCAACAGCTATCGATAGATTTCTGCTTCCCATCTCCAATTGCTCCAGATACTACAAGGCTGGCTCATGGCAGAATTTGCTTCTGTTCCGAGATGCTGCCTTATATAGTGTAGAGTAAGATACAAACAAAATGGGGCGACTGATTATCTTGAAGCTTTTGACGACCTACACTGGGGATCAAGCCGGGTACAATGCAATAGTGAAAATCATTACTTACCTAGTATGCTTACCTACCTAGCATGATCGTGGGTTTTGACTCGTCTTGGTGCAGGTAACCGACGAATACGGTAAACAAATTTCACTCAAGAAAAGCGCAACACCCAGGATTGTCTCAGTTTTTGTCAATGCAGACGGGAAGCCTTACTGGGATTATCCACTCCGATGAGTTCTTACCACCACTGGAATAGAATGAACACAGTAACCTGAGATCGAAGCTCAACTCAATACAGACAGGGTAGTTGCGTTGACTAAGAGAAGAAAATCCAGGGTATTGCGAGTTTCTAGCTGATGAATTAACCAGTACCATTGAGGGAGACAATTGGCGCGATAATTTACACCGCAAGTTCGGAATGGTGGCTTGGGCGTTGTTTGTCCTCAGTCACCCCTAGCTGCCCGGGTTGGCATCAAACAAAGAACAAACGATCATGCAAACAAACAACTTCAAAGGGGGAGAAATTAAATTTATTGCAATAGAGATGGAAAGGTTTCTGGTTCTATTTCTCTTTTGCTTCTTACTTTTCAATCACCTCACTCAACGATGGCGATCAACAGTAAGCAGTGTGAGACATGCGGAGTCATCTATTCGATATCACACTGGTACAAACACAAAGAGAAATGTACACAGTGTATTGCATGCAACGACTTTTACGCTTGTAGTAAACAGGAACATGAACGAAAATGTGTCGGCGGCACAGAAAAAGACCGCACCGCCACCTGCGACAAATGTGGTACAGTTTTTCGAAAGAAGAACAACCTCAACAAACATCAAAAGGACAATAAGTGCGTACCTTGCATGCACTGCGGCCGTTATTATGTTGTCGGCAGGGGCGCATGTAAACGTCATGAGAATAATTGTCCAGTGCTGCAGCAAAGCCCAGGGGCACCGAGACAGACTTTGGGCGCCATCACTCCACCTCCGTCTGAGCCTTGCCAAAATCCTCATGAGGATGGACGAGATGAACCCGTGATTGGCTTGGAAACCTGTGAACAACGAGGATCTTCTGACTCAACCTTGGAGTGGGGGCTCCTTGCCTTCAAGTACCTTGCTGAAGCCAACAACGCTATCGAAGCCGCTAAGCAGGAATTCTTAACACAACATACCAGGGCTCCTCATCGCTCACGTTCCGATGTCGACGCCCCAATCATGTCGCATCTTCTTACGACGGCTACTAGTGGACGCCCCATCTCAGCCGAAGACGCAGTCGGATACGTGTACGGCTCGAAGGGCCACAGAGATGCTTTTGTCTTATGTACCATGACCGAGGCAACATGGTTACTTGCTAAGGGACCTCCGAGCATTCCTATACTGGTTGTCGATGCTCTATCACCCCAGCATCGAATGCCAATATCAGCTGCCTTTAGTAAGCTGCGTACCGGCGGCGAGCTTGATGTACACGACTTCAAGCAGGTCCTCGAAAAGAATCAAACAACGTATGCCCCCAAGCGTCTTGCCGCCCAGAAGGCAATCGATCTCTTCAACGCGCGACGGAACGGCGCCGGCCTACCCGTCAACTTACTAAATATCGGCTGCTTGAGAATCGATAACACACCTCAGTGCTTTCTTCATAATGACTACACAGCGCTACGGACACGAACCAACGCCAAGGCCGAGGCACCGGAGTGGAAAGACTTGGACGACTGTACGGCGTTTCAGCTCCTTGCTTCCAAAGGCGCCGCCCACCTGCCACACGTGGATCGGCATGGTGTGTACACCACGGCGCTGAATGAAGAGGGGAAGAAGCTGTGGCTACTGTGGCCCGGCCTGTCTCTCCCGCAGCAGAAGCAGATGTCAGACTATGGGAAGATTGCCGATGGGGGTGTCGGAATTCTGATTGAAGAGGGAAGCATGCTGATACAACCGCCAAATACGCTCCATGCTCCCATTACTCTGGAGGACTGCCTCATGACGGGTGATATGCCACGAAATTAACTAGTAGCCTTTGCCTATAGCTGACATTCAATAGGTACTATGCACTGGCATAGCTCGCACCTATTCGAGATTCTTGAAAACACGCAAGCTCAAGTAATGAATCCTTGGTTGACCAACGAGGCTATTGCGAGACAGTTTATTCCCAAGATGAAGCGGTTGCTTAATGCATGGAAGGAGGATATCCATAAGCAGAGCGAATATCCATCATATACGTGGCCTCGGGTGGAATCCTACGACAGCTGCAAACAAATACTCGAGGTATGTTTTATTATCGAGGAGGAAGAGGAGAAGTTGAGCTGATGAGGGCTCGCAGTGGCTAGATGACGGCTGCAAGTGTAGTGGTAACTGCAGAGATGTGAAAAACAAGAGTCGGTGCAAGTGCAAGGCCCAAGGTAGGAAATGCGACACGCGGTGCCACTTTGCGGATGCGAATAAACTGTGCTGCGAAACCCGCAAGAAGACAGATATTGCTAGTAGTATTGCATCGGGGGATAAAATCATGGAGGAAACTGCACAGCACAGGGCGACTCAGAAGAGGAGGAAGAATCCAGAGGTTGTTCAGTCGACAAGAAAAAGTAAGAGACAGGCAGCTTCTGTAAGTTCAGGACGTCGATGAGCGAGTGTGTAAACAAATAGATGAGGAATACCTTGGTTGAAATTCATTTGTTATTCACTTTTCTCCCCAAGGTCAGAATAGATGATGAGCTTTGGTAGAAAGAAGAATATTACCACCAGTTTGTACGGTTTTTCTCTTTCGACTTGGTTTGGTTAGCTAACCATCCAGGTGTCAATTGATGTTAAATTGTTGACCTGTTTGTAAGGAGAGGTAAGCAGGTGGTAGGAGAGGCTGTTAGTAAGAGAGGCTGTTGGTGAGAGAGAGGCTATTGGTGAGAGAGAGGCTGTTAATTCGATCAGTGGATAGCAACTTTCTGGGCTAATTCATTTTCGATTGGCGAGAACTCTACGAAGTCAAAACAAAGCGGAAAAGGCTTCGTCGGGAAGAGCGGGCGGCATTGCGAGATGAGGTCGACGGCTGGGTTTATTTGAGCGGTATCGAGCATTGAGGCAGGCTGAAGAGGCCACGGCCGGTTAAGAAGATGAGTTGGAGAATGCGCAGCGACGCATCAGTTTTGCCAAAGACCAAGCTGGTGAGGGGAAGACAGTCGTGAGCTATTCCAGGTTTGTGGATGCAGGAATGGTGATGATAGCAGTGGGAACAGTGTTTGGACTTAGTCGGGTAAGTAATCAGCCCAAGCTCGGGATTATTAGCACAGATCACAGAGTGCGGGGGATCACCCAAGAGTCCTTTACATTGCATTTAGGGAGCATAAGCCAGGCTTTGCAACTACTGCGTCTTGCGTGTCGTACTAAATTTGGCGTGATTTGACTGATGACCCCAGGTGTGAGACAAGTGGTGTAGTCAGGCGCTTACATACATGGCTCAGCCACCAGTAACGTAGGGGAAGGTAGCTCTGAGAAAGGCTGTGCAGCCTGATTAACACCCTCCAGTCATACCATTGAGACGCGGCGATAAGGGGTCTGGCTCAGGTAAAACTGAAAAATCAACCCGCTGACGGAAGCATCCAAAACGATGATCAATGACTGCCTGAAGATTGTCAAGATGCTACAAGCCAGCTTCAAAAAAGTCGAGGAAGAGGCCAAGAGTTCCAAGGACGGATCTGTACTCGATTTCTATCGCACGTTACTACTCCGGTTGGGCAAAGCTCACAGAGTCGAGACTCTGATGTCGAGCGTCTGTGGACGTCAATGCACGGGTAACTAATCAGTTATTTCATGACAGCGATAGAAAGCCAAATCACAAGAATAGAGGACGTCATTGAGCGATTGTCCAATACAAAACTTTCTGTTCCTGACATAGACCTTGAGACTGGCGTGAACTCTCAGCATATTGCTTCGGGAGGAACAGGTTATCAATCCAACATTGTTGGACGTGACCACAAGATCGTCTCTAGATGTGGGAAGCTTTTTAACGTAACCGTAATCAATTCGAGTATGGAAAGTGACTGATAGCAAGGATTGTGAGAAATAAACTGACATTGTCTGCTGGAGAGGCCAGTTCAATCATGACGACAAACCTCGAATTGATATCCTCCAGAACCTGCATACTTCTCTGTATCATGATAGAAGGAACAGGAATGAAGATCGGATCCAAGGTACGTATGTTGATTCGTCAACCACAGCCACTATCAAAAGTGGCGAGATTCTAATACTTCAAGCATGCTCTGGGCATCTGCCTGTGGGCATGTTTGTTTTTGGCGAAGCACCTGGTGGATTCTGAGCTATAGAGTATATGATCTAGAACCACCTGTCATTTGATCACCAAAAACGATTACGATGATGAGAGAAACGCGTAACTCGAATGAAGTTAAGCCAGGCACTCAAGAGGTATCTGCCAGAGCCTTTTCTTCTCTATGCTTCATGTATCGTTTGCCAATTTCTCGAGGGAACCCGCGAGATTCGAGGAACACGATCATGAGGAACATAAAACAAATGGATAGCTGTCTGTTGGAGAAATGCAAGCAAATTAGTTATTATCACTTGTTGAGGCTTATGGCCCCGTCAATCCTGCGTTACATCTTGCCGCCATTACGTCCAGGCGTCTCACCCTCACTGTCAGTTCAGTAAAGTAGTCTCAACGCGTTAGCATTGATACACATATGTAGAGTAACAAACTGTTGCAGGAGTATCATGAATTATCACAGAACCCAGCTCTCGTCTTCAGCCTCAACAGCCACCCAATTCTCAACCACGGCCTCAACCTCTTCCCAACCCTCAAGCTCGGCACGCGCATCCTCAGCACGCCTAGACTCCTTGGCCTCAGCCAGTCGGCCAAGAGCGCGAAGATGGGCCTTGGCGGCTTTAAGCTTCTTTGCTGCCTCGCTGTGCATTGATGAAACGCGCTGTTTAGCTGTAGCATGCTTATCCTCCACCACCGGGTTTTCGGTAACGCCGGAGCCAAACAGACTCAGCAGAAAGCAGAAGAAAGCCAATATGCGCTGCATTAACGACATCTGAGGCTCGGTCTGCTGATTCGGCACAATCAGACTCTGCAGTTCCCGCAGTTTGGCAGTAGCAGCTTTCATTCTCATCTCAGCATCTTGGATCTCCTTCAAACTGTATACACGAAGTTGGCGGATCTGCTCGATGCTGCAGTTGAGAAGAAGATCACGGGCGTCACGCTGCGAGATTGGTGCCTCAGGCTTGTTGGAGCGCTACTCGTCCAAGGAGGGCAGTCGGACTCTGCGTGTAGTCATGGTTAGTAAGTAGCAGAACGCTAGATAGGACTGTCAGCGTCTAATGTGTACAAGGTTGATAAGCTTACTTTATCTTGTGAAATGTATGGCGTTTGCGCAGGATCAAGACCTCCCGTTCATTCAAAGTATGATGAAGGCAAAAGTGAAATACGGGGCTAGAATTTCATTCTGCTGTTTACTTCGCAACGGGTTACCAGGGTGATCTTGATTCATATTCAATTATTGTGATGGTGGCGCAATAATATTCTACTTACCTCAGGCAACACTAACACTGCCTGCCAGTGCAGATTCAGTTTCACCATTGTAATATCAATGTAAGCTTTGAAGGTATATAGTAAGTCTTACAGATGATAGATCCACATATCGAGGTGATGTATGCCTGTCAGGCCGCAACTGGTGTGGTCTCCCAAAGGCTTTTAAAAGCCATAGCGCATTTCGTAATAATCCCAAAACTCTCCATCTATAGGATATCATTCTAGTTGTTCTCTTCATGATTAATATGAAATTTCAGTGGAGATTTAAAAATAAAGATTGAAATTTCCACAATATCCCCGTCTCTCATTGAACACAAAGATGGCCCCACTTACTATTCGGACTTAGCTTTGACGCTCATCAAATGAGTCAACCGGACTAGTCGAGTCGAGACACGTCGACAAAAATTGGCCCGATATGTTATCATCTACCTATTCTAACTTAGATTTACACACTACCCGTCTGTCCTGGCTCTGTTCGATTTGCACGACAACTATCTGTCTTGATACCTTGGCGATTTCCCTCCCCCCCAGTTTAATCATATCTATTTGCGCTCTTCGCAGATCTTCCAGCAGGGATCTTTTGCCGGTTGCAGTTACATGAATAACCGGAAACATTGATCCATGGGCAGACACCACCGAACGCGTTCTGAAAAAACAGAACATGGAGTAGATTGTCCCTTCTTTATTTTTTACCTAAAAGCCATCCCAAAGATCAGAAAAGAAAAGCGCAAAGGTAGTAATACCGGACAGGGGATTAAGTGTCAAGGATTCTCGCTCCCCATTAATTGTCTTGACCTTCTTTACGTGGTTGGACCTGACAACGCTTGGCAAAAACTGACGAGTTATAAGAGCTTTGTCTTTGGAGGCTTGAAATTTAAAAGGGGTGATTTCGTTTCCGTCGCCAATGAGACAACAATCAGGGGCCCAAACATAATAGACAAATCATACGAGAATGAAAGGATAAACGACCAAGACTGGGTAGCACGTATCCTCGAGATTCGGGCTTCAGATGCAAACCATGTCTATGCTCGTATCCAATGGATGTATAGACCATATGAACTCCCCTCCAGTACAGATAGAAGGGGGCAGATTCAGGACACCCCATATTATGAGAAGAAAGAGCTGATCCTGTCAAATCACCTCGATATTATTGATGTCTTCAGCGTGTCAGGGCAAGCAGAAGTGTACCAGCAGGCACAAGCAGATCATGGGGAGAGCAAAATTGAATACTTTTGGCGATATGCGTACGACTGGCGCCACTGCCGGCTTTATAGGTTCGACAGTACGCATGAGGGAGATAGGAAACTCTAAACGATACCCATTTGATGTGCAGTACCGCAATACCTAGTTATAACTCGAATTTGAACTGTTCCAAAATGGAGCACCTTTGATATGGTTGAAGGGCCTGTTGCACCATAGGCCTTATTTATGATTACGAGAAGATGAATTCCTTCTGCAAATGTTGAAGAGTAAAGACTGCGACGGACGCTGTGAGCCGCACAAATGCGGTCGCATGGGAACTTGAGGATGGCAGGGCCGTGTGACAAGGACAACGGTATACAAGTCACCGATGAAA
Source organism: Fusarium chlamydosporum (assembly GCA_014898915.1). Classification (NCBI taxonomy): domain Eukaryota; kingdom Fungi; phylum Ascomycota; class Sordariomycetes; order Hypocreales; family Nectriaceae; genus Fusarium; species Fusarium chlamydosporum. Next base: position 31,692 of record JAAVUD010000085.1, on the reverse strand, counting down.
GGGCGAGCTGCTCGTGACTGACTGGCTCCTCGATATATGTCTGAGCTGGTGATAATTGTATCTACTGGTATGAGTGAGAGCTCATGTCGACGGCTGCCGATTGTAGACTAAGAAAACTACAGTAATCAGCTCCAGCAATAAGCTGGGACAGTATTTGAGAAAAGCCGTCGAGGACGGGAGCTAAGATTTTCGTCATGACAACGTAAGCCGAATTGCGGGTGAAACTACTAACAACACGGGTCATTGAATGACTGACTTCGCTATACGTGGGCAACATAGCAGCCAGCTTGGCCTCATCCTGTTTCACCTCATGGCGGAGGAGGCCATCATGGTTAGTCGACCAGATTGGCGACGACGGGTCAAGTGACGAAATGGCAGACAAGTCGTGGAGACGGATGACAAGAACAATGAGGAAGCTGAAAGTTGCTCCTCTCAGCCTTGAACAGCGATGATCGCAAGAGTTTGTACGGCCGGGTGGTTGCTAGCTAGCCGATGTTGCTAGAGATTACATGGCGACTGATCAGTCTGGGAAGTGCTCGTTGTCCTTTTGAACATTCTGTAACAAACCTTGTGTGATCAGAGGAAGATGAGGATTTAGACATGGGGCCGAGAAGGAAGTATTCCTTTTGCGCGTACGAGGTTGAGAAGGCGCATCTCATTTGTTACGTATCGGTCCATTTCATTCCGGGGAGTGCGGTGTTCATTTGGTGCTCATGGAGTGGCTTGAGTGTACAAAGGCGGAGGGTCTCGCGCGGCCGTCGATGTTACATCGGCCTTGAAAAAGACGATGAACGAAAGGCCAATGACGTATTCGGTGTTTCAAAGATGCGGTGGTGATATGATAGTAACGTGGAATCTAAAATGATGGGCTTTGGGGCGCGATAGTTGGTTAAAGGAATAGTGAGGCTAGGGGTTGAAGGAAGGAATACGAAATGGACTTGGGAATTCACTGCCCTCGTCTGACGACACGAGTCGAGCTTTCAGACGCTGATTAGTTTCTTGAAGTGCGGCGGGTAAAAAGGTTTCTCTGACGGTTGTTCGTCAAACGTAAGGTATTCTGATAGGATTCAAGGTCATCAAAAGGGGTGTACGAACAGGCGTACGTCTACCAAGCTCTGTGATGGGTTGATACGGTTGGGATTAAACACGATGAGAGTATAGAGAAACAGATCCGCATGATAAGTGGCGAAGAGCGAAGCCCTAGACCACCTCAATGAAGAAAAGAATGACTGTTAGGGATATGTTGTAGTCGAGATTTGATGGCGCGTTGTGGGGTCAAGCCGAGCCCAGTATGATTTTGAGCAACAGATCGTCGGATCTACCAAGCCATTGATCTGCTTCATATTCGCTTCGACCGTGTCGATAGTGGATTTGCCCTTGCACTCAGGTCACGTCGATAGAAACCACAAGGGCGAGACTTGAATAGATCCTCGAGGCAGCGGTTGCCTATAGTATCACTTTGCCCAGTCCCAAGCCCAACCGGCAGAACAGCTAATAAACAGGATATTGGAAATCGGGTCGACCAAGGGCCAGGCTGTTAGCACGACTATCAGTGAAGTGAGTAATGTTCGTGACAAACGCGCCGGACAAGGCGTTTTTATATGGGAGTAACCCGATACCTGTAAGTAAAGTCCATTAAATCAGCATCATATGGATTGGAAAACGAACGAGGTTTATTAGATGCAGTACTCCTGCATCTTGGATAGCGTTCGAAGTGATTCATCCGAAAGGAACAGTTGAGATGCTCACTTAACCGTGTTCTCTTGACACTAGAGCTGTCAAATGGTGGTTGCGCGCTGGAACACGTCAAGAATATTGACATACAAAGCACCGCGGCCTGCCGATGCCAGTGTCTTCGCCGTCCTTTCGGGGGTGTTAAGTATCGCTCTGATGGACAACGGCATATTTGAACAGTTCATTGTGCCTGAGCAGTCGTTACCTCGTATCCGGCTCCAAGGGTCGATTGATCAACTGTTGCCAGTTTTTGACGAGCAGCTTTGGCTCAGGCTAGACAACATCGGTAGAGAGTCTTGACTTGCAACTGGTTGCCAAGAAGAACCTGCTGGTTTTCGGATACACGAGCCTACTGCTGACGTTCTGCTTATGCCGTTGCTCTATTTAGAAAGGAGCTGGTTGAAACGAGGTGTCAGGAGACGTATGATGGGCGACGATGGAATCCAAAGTATGATGAAGTACTAGAAATCAACGGTTAACGGAAGCTTGAAGCATAATAGGATAACCTTATAACTGGGGCAGGTACTCAACGGGCTTTCATTGGAGTGCAGGTGATGGAGGAAACGTACCTCGTGCGACGCCACACGACCGACCGTTTGGTATATGGGCATCTCTAGCTAATCTCCTTCAGACCGAGGGCCCCTCAGATTACTCTCCTCTCTGGATCCGTAGACCGTACTCGTCTCCCTGCCATCGCTGTAGGGGTCGGCGTACGCCGAGAGTATGTTATAAATGTGAAACTGGGGCCATTATTGACATGAAATACGATGAGCGATGACCTGGTATCGAGTGGTAACGGCCATAGGCAAAAGTGGCGCTGATGAGGATAAGAAGAACAAACCACGTCAGAGTTGGACGTAAAGAAGAAGTTTGAAACAGAATGTTGACGCCTCCACCAAGTTCTGAGGTCGCGACGACGCAGTGATTTCATGGGAGTGGATAACTGGCAAACTGGTCAGCGGTGGTCAAAGACATTGACCACCGGTGGATCCGGTGGTCGCGCTCCTTCCTGGCCTTCCGTTGCAAAGCTCTCTTTTCACCAGTCACCGCCATGACCCCACCAACAACAAATGACACCCTCACGTAAGCAGCGATAAGATGGCAAGAGCGTCGTCTGCAACTGGTCCACGTAATTGTCGTAGACGGCTTTCGGGCGAGAGTGGGATGGGGAAAGCTCGAGAAAATTGGGATTCACGTCCATTAGGATAGACGAGCTGATCAGAGGTAGTGTAGCCTGTTTATGAGGTCTGATTTGAGTATGACCTCGAGCTGAGCGAGGGCGATGCTGCGTCCTGCTCCTCTCATTGCCTCGAAGTGCAGGTACTCTTGCGGGATATTACTCGATAACATGGCCGCTTCTCAGGATTTGGGATATGACAGTGGTCTGTCAGGAGCCATGACGAATGGCAGTAGACGCGAGGGTATAATAATGCCAGTTGCTATCACATTAGATCACGCGGCGGAAGCAGGTTCACGATTGTTATACAGAAAGAATGGCGATGAAAGAGAGTGGCGTTGGATGATTATAGACGCGATGGGCAGTGAATGCGCAACTTGTGCCAGTCAGATATGCGTTTGACGCGGGAAAATGGAAGAAAAATAATCTTGACCCCAGTAAATGGGAGTAAATTCGACAAGAGGTAGAAGAGAGAAACAGTCAGAGATCCGGTATCAAATTTTGTCACGCCAAGTCTTCACGCCTAGCTGGTCGGGTCGAAGATATAACTATGGCTCTGTTTGCAATGTCCATGATATTTGATCAAAAGTGGGACGGAACTTGCTCTAGACTAGATACATCTGTCGCCCTGATATAAGCATGCAGCACGATGACTACATAAATAACCATGTCTCTCCATCCAGTCGTATTGTTCCAGGTATGTAGCATTACCACGCCTGACCTCAAACTCTTGGGCTTGCACAGAGCCCCTCCCCATGATTCTCAAGCTCAAACAATAATCACGGCCAACCTTTCTCCAGATCACTCGTGCACAGCCGGTCAACACTCGCCTTTCTCAGATGGAAGGTCATCCAAGAGATCAACAAGCAAACTTCTCACTGCGGTCGCGGGTCCGTGCTGGGGATTCATAGCCAACATGCCTTTCAACACATTCTATATAGCAAGCGAGAGTCAGACTCAGCTTTGGTTCCCCTCAACCTGTCAAGCTGTTTCTGATGTGTCTTGTAATGTCTCTCCATGCTCTCACGTAGCGCCTTCCGAACATTCTCCTGTTCGGCAATCTTCTTTTCCAAACACCCCCTTTCCACCACGCGGAGATTGCGCCTCTCAGCGTAGCGGTCATAAACGTACTGGATCGTTTCCTGCTCAAGAGCGAAGTTCTCCAGCTTGTGAGTGAACATGTCCTTTCCGATCGTAATACCGATGAGTCAATTCACGAGCTTCTTTAGCTCATCCTTCAATGATCCGATCGTGCTAGTCGATGCATCCATTTCGTCGTCGAAACGTGACTAGCGATTGGGAGGTTCCGTGCGGAGCGCTGACAAAGCTTCGACTGCGTTATGGAACCCTCTGCCGGCCTGAACGCAAGAGTCTTCGACATGGATAGGTGTGATGTCGGCTGTTGTAGGTGTTGTCTCCGTGGAAGCGAGAGAGTCGTCCGGTGTGGTTTTCACGATATGGGGAGATGTTGACGAGGGATTCGAACTACTCAAGGTCCGTAACAACGACCGCGTTACAGCGAAACAGAAGCGAGGTAAGAGTACTTACGTCAGACAAGACCCAGGTCTCAGTGCACGTCTCACAATCGAAGGCCTCGTCGTCGCTGAACTGTTCGTTGTCGCCGCGATATTCATGTGTTGTTGACCGATCTGCTGTCGGTTTGCTCATCGGCTGCCAAGAAAGTGTCGTCCGAATCTTGGTGTTCACTGGTGTGGCTTCACTCTTTATCGTCTCTCTCGGGGGCTCGATGAACCTTGGTTTTGTCGGGGCGATCCTATGAGGATGAAGCTTGTCTCTTTCGTGAATCTTGGATGGTGGGAGATGATCCATCTCGATATTCGACGCTGGCTTGTCGATCACCCATGAGACCCGACTCGCGGCATAGCTTCTCAAACCACACTGCAGGTATTTTGTGCAAACGGTGGGTCCGCCTGTCATGATGTTAGTGACGTCTTTGACTGAGCCTCGATTGCGTGCCACTTACTATATGCGACAGTGGTGTTTGACATGCTGTAACTGCAAATCCTCCCATGGCAGGGCCAACTGTTTGGTAGCTGCCGTAGCACTGCCATGAACCAAAGTACAGAGAAAAACAACGCAGTATACGCTGCGAACAGAAGTGCGATCTACCTAATGAAAAGAAAAAGCCTTGAGTACAAGTAAAAATTGCTGTTACTCTGGCTGTGTATTATCAAAATAATGTGCTGATCTATTTCTCCGCAGGATATGGGTGATCAGTGGCTACAACGGAAGACTGCCTGCCCGGTGAGAGAAGGGAGTGGTTGGCCCGTCGTGGTGAATTACGACGGTAGTCACTCGCAGCCCCGGGGCTGCATGTGATGAAATTGATGCGGCGCGGATCATCCCAGCTGCCCAGGCGCCGCGAATTGTTTCGAAGTCAGAATCGAAACACGGAGACCGGGTCGCGCAAGATGACAACTCATTGCTAATCGGCCACCCGCATGCCAGCTCGTACAACTTTCTTTATCGACAGAATTCTTTTCCTATTGTTACTGTACAATAGTGAATGGCCTTTACTTTCACTGTCAACATCTGTACAATTGCTATGTCAGCCGTAACTGATCGTGGTAAGAAGAATGAATGTTAGCGTAGGGTAATTGGCCCGCCTGAGCTTTCATTGTAAATTGTACTGGGGCCATCCATTTCCCTCGCCCAAGGACGCCAAAAACAGCTTAACGCGAAATAACGCGAAACGACGCGTTAAAAAAGACGACGCGTAGACCTGGAAAGTGCCTTCTTTTGTACTCTTGATCCAGCACTGGCCTGGTCTTGCACAGTAGATCAACATTCTTCAGGTTTCTGAGGGTTTATGCTCAAACGCAAGAGGAGTTGTGTTGACGCTTGCACAAACAAAGGAATTGCATTAACTTGAAACCTCTCCAACTTGATCTATCTTCTCTCAGTGCGGAACAAAATGCCCTTGCCCGCAGGAATGAACGACGGTTTGGATTGGGGAAGTTAGGCGGCAAGTGTTACTGCTTATGTTTGCTATTTAGAGGAGAAATCGCCAGAGCCAACGGCTGACAGAATGTTTGCTTCTGGGTAGTGCCCGTCTCTCCATACTTCCCAACGTGAAGAGCTCTTTACTCCTGAAGAGTTCTTTCTTTATTTTTGTCTTTTCCATTCTTCCAGTAGAGAGATCGATGCTATTTGATCTTCCGTCCATATGCCCAGCTGACCCAGACACGGATATCACCAACGACACACATCACGCTGAGCAAAGGATTAGTCATTAGGAAGACCCACACATGGTGGTTGTGGAACGCAATGAACGTGTCCGCAATTAGATTAGGGTCGAGTTTGGGGACGGAGATGGAAACGAGGCTGTCAACAAACGTCAAGACATAGGTGGAGGAGTTCCCCAAGATGAAGCTGAGATTCGAAATCCAAGATTAAAATCATGGTTACGACTGGAAGAAGTGATTCATCTAGAACTAACCGACTTCAGATTATTATTGACCATATTTTACCCTACGTCTTTCCACAAATCGACGGAAGCGCTGAATCAGAATGTTACGATCCAACATACAATAATAAAAATCAAATCAAGACTTCAAACCAGTTGTACTGCGTTTCAAGTAGGTGTCTCGCCTGCCTCAATCACATCAGCACTCCTAGATCCTACAGCATTAGAGTGGATAGCTGTAACAATGCCCTCAAGTCTTCTGACAGTATCGTTGTCCTGTGCCGCAAGTCCATCTATGCCGATATCTCCAAGCATCCCCATGATGTTTAACGTAGCACGACGCCGAAACCGACTAACGACTTCATTGTAGTCGTCGTCATGTTTCCGCAAAACATCCAACAAGGTATTGATTGTGACCTCTTTTTCCCGAATCTCTTTTAAAATGTCGTCATCGTTCTTTCGGTAACGAGAATCGATAGGTCCAAAATGTTCCTGGAAATACACGCATACCTGTGGTCCGTCGTCCATTGAAACAATCTTTTTGATGTGCTTCATGATCTCATCAGCTTCATCAAGTATATCGCCACGTTGCTGGCTAATGAGAGAAAACATCTCTCTCTTTATGCTGTTGATAACCTTTAAGAGCAATTTGCTGTTTTGTGTATAATTTTCTATCGTATCCTGGTCCTTGCCGTATAACTCGTTGAGTTGAAACAACCGGCGGTGGCCTTCGACGTGGTAGTGGATGACTGCCTTAACTGGTATTAGCATAAGTAGGTGGTAGGAACGGTAGTTTTTACCCTGAAGTCTTTAATCCCTGGTTCTATAAGGACTTCAGCAGCTTCGCAGTCAGTGGATACAGAAGAGCTTGATTGTATCTTTAGACTATCATGGTGAAGAGGAGCGGACTGCTGAAGCTGCGAAAGGTCAGCATCCTGTATCAACCTCACTTTCTCACTTATAGATTTCTCATACTTCGTGCTGATGGGTTTCCGTCCGTATGTCATCACACTGAGAGAAGCCAGTAGACAGTCGAATCATATCATGAAGCTGCTTTGCGCGGGTGACTGGGCTTGGGCCTGGAGCTCTCAACCCAAATCTTGCAGGGGTACTTGTCAATCTGGAAACTCGTGATCTGGCGGGTTCAGTGAGAGTGCGAGGGATCATAGGTGGTTCCATGGACTTTGCTCGACGCCGATGCTGTGCTGGAGCCATGGTCAAGAGCTTGTTACGATAAAGAGTGGGATTATTACAATCTTGGAATCCACTTCACAACTCATCATGGAGGATTCTTATAGCGGATCGAAGGCTTGTGCACATCATCGCTCATTGCACAGTGTACAGCGATAAAGCATGTTTGATCATTGCTTTCGAAAACGCACGTTATCAGAATCTGTCGACGTACATGATCGTTTATTGCCTACTTGCAATCCGACTCTAGTATGAGGTGCTACTGTAGCCAGCCGCCAAGACCGGCATACTTTCTCGGAAGATCGTCTTGATGACCCCAGCAACTCTGTTCACCGGTCAAGCCTCAGACAAACGAAGGGAGGTGGCGCAGTTAGGTATGGAGGTATGGTTGCACAAACGAAAAGAGCGGGATAGCGGTCAGACATGTTTAATAGTTATCCCGTCACTCTGAACTAGTCACCATAGTGCCAGGGATTCAGGTTATGAATGGTGAAGCAGCTACAGGTCACATAAAAAAGGGAGGCACTGTGACTTGGAAGCAGTAAGTCTAAAACAAAAGACGTCACAACTGGACAAAATGGTTGCTGGTGGCTGCTTATGCCAAGACATTCACCAAGCGCCTCAGCATATCCTGCGGGGTGTCTGGAATTTGGGGCACAGTGAGAGAAGAGAGAAGAGAGAAGAGATGAGACAGGGTCGTCTTTGTACATCTCGGTTGTCGGGTCAGGAATGATTTCCTATGAACCAGATCGCCGATCGTAAGTCCATCTTATTTCCCCTAGGGTAAAACTTAAGTTGACGACACATGCTACGGCTCTGTCCTTCGGAACCGTTTGTGATCATCCTCAGGAAGAGAATAAAGGATGAGCAGAGCTTGATGTAATCCTAGACTTGTACACCGCCTTGCCAAAGCGCCTGGCATGGGTCAACAAAATGAATTACTCCAAGCGACGTTACACAGGTATGCATTCAACCAAAGTACACACAGCCTGCTTTCTGTGCGACAACATCTACGGCCAACGACGGAGATAGCGGACCAACTCCGGTGCCGTCTGCACCCATCAGACCATGTATGCATAGCCACGGTACACTTTCACTTCTCACTTTACGATTTGTGGAACAAGTGCACTCGCCAGGTATCAGCATGAACCAAGTATTGCAATCAACAGCTTGGACTACAGCTACAAGACATGGCAAACATAGAACCGAAACTTTGCAGTCCCTTGAGGGAAGGGAAAAGCGCAGCCTCAAATTGACTGACGCGATTTGTTACAGACAAGGAAGATAGTCCTTGCGGTACTATCAACATGTTTCACCTAGGTACGAAGTCCGTATCACAACAAGCTCATTAGTGTCTGCTGTAAATTTGAGCGGCAATTTCAGCCCTGGCAGACCTGATTAAATTGAAACAAGCCTGCCAATGCTCCTGCATCGCTGTCTCATTTCCCCTCTCCTCTCTCCACATTGTGCCCTGATCATGCATGCGACGTTTACGTTCGCCATTTGTTCAACGGCTCACCCCCAACATGGCACTTTTGAGGAACTCAATAAAAGACATTGTCAGGTAAATAATCATTGACGTAATTAAAGTTTAATAGTTCCGCCTTGTGACCATTCCTGCGAGAGATCAATCCCCCACCGAGTCCGTCGGCAACGAGGCAATTGTCATGAACAAGCTCCAACTCCTTTCCACCTCTGGAAGCAACAACGCCATGGGTCGGTACATAAAGCAGAAGTTCGAACTTGCCATTTTTGAGAAGGACCCAAAGAAGCGCTCTCGAAATTTATTAAGACGAGAACGTCAAACTCGGCAGATGGAATACTTAACCATACAACAGGTTGGTCGAGACAACTGGGGCCCCCTTGAATCTTCACCAATGGCGCCCATAACCTAGGCTCTAACATCGTGTTAACCTTTAGTATTATTACCCGCGTGGCTTTGGATAACAATATCCAGATTCATACAATTTAGACATCTGTTGGTAAATGTTTCGTAATTGTTGGCAATAGGATCACTTTGTGAACTAAATCTGGATCTAGTTCATCTTGACCGTCCCCTCATGCTTGCCTCTCTCCCTTGGTTCTGGCCGCAAGAGTTGTCAGTCTCTTCATCATTCCTTAACGCATAATTGTTCTGCCTCTTTTGTCTAATGTTCCTCTAAATTTAATTCTCCCTGTTCGCCTTCCTGTCACCATACATATGTCGCTTGACTTCGATTTCGACTTCGACTTGACTGCATTCCTCAGCTGCCTCGAATCGGTCTCTTCACCCGAGCTCGGCTGCGACTTGCGCTTGGCCTCGCAGTGGGGGCCATGCAGTCGACGGTGAGATCGGCTGGGTGATACGTCGTTAATCGATAATGATGATGAAGATGAAGAATTTTCCGATGATGGGCAGTATGATGGTAAGGGTTGTTGAGTAGACTAACGAGGATTCCCGCGAGACTGTCGGCTGGTTCTGTCGTAGGCGTTTCGGCTCGAACTTAGCGGAGGGTCGGTTTGATTGCCATTTGCAGTGGATTCAGTCTCACTCCATCGGTCCATTTGCCGAGCTAAGACATATCATTGCTTACCTAAAGGGATCATAGGGGTTGTTAGTGGTGGTTGGCTTGGCTAGAATGACTGTCGTATTGTGGAACATAAAAGGAAGATCAGCCTGTTGTTGAACATCTCCTTCCACTGCATTATGAAGTTGGCTCCTGAAGTGAGAGTTTGGTATGTCAATCAGCCACTGTTCTATCCGGTTCACGGATTCGGGGTGTTTAAGGAGAAAGCCTTTGCTGCCTCGCGTGGCTGCTGTATGGAACAAGAGAGGATATGTCCTAGCCTGTGACTTACAATAGGCCATGTCAACCTTCAGACCTTGCCACATGATCACTCAAGATGCCACCTTGTATGGTCAACCTGCACTCCGATCCCCGCAGCCACGTCCCTTACATCTTTAACGCTGATCACCTTCAAGATAGTGGGTAGATTCGAGGCAACCCCTCCCATTGTCCATTCATGATCAACAAGGCTTGATAGTATAGCTGACTGGTAACCCTAGACATGCCTGAGCCTGGTTATGAGAAACTCAAGCTGAACATAACATGGCCTGGCCCAGTACGAGTATGCTGGCAATCACGTAGACAGTCTAGGGAAGAGAGACAGTATGTATTTCCCTGGCGCTCTGTTTGGGCTAACATCCTCCCCCACAACTTCATGAGAGCCAATGCCATGAAACTATACACGCACATAAGGGAAAAAAGAATTCTCAAGTCTGGATACCTACCTTGTTGAGCGTTCCTCCAAAGTACCTTTTTTTTCTTTTTTCTATTCCCAAAATACACGATATCGAAGATATCGAGTATCACTCTGTAGAAAATCTAGGTTCGTTCCATCTTTACCGTCTCATTAAGGAAGGTTGAAGATGCGGAGGCTTATGTAAATGCATAAACCCAAGCTGATCTAGCAACGGAATCGTCCCAGAGCAGGGAGGAAACCGACGATACTCAGCCAGGCGTACACAACACTCTTCCATTTCCTTTTCCACATTATCACTGCTCAAGGTTTGCTCTTGACGGTGGCTGGTATGATTGATAGGCGGTAGGACATCTGGCGAGATGGGAAGTGCAGCGAGATCTACTTGGGGCTCTACTGGTAGTGGTGGCCTCCCCACTGTGTTGTGTAGAAGCCCAGCCGATAGGTCTCGGATGGTCGAAATGTAGCGCTGTAGCCTTTCAAGCAGTCGCTTTACTTCGAACGTTTGATTGGGTAGACGATGGGTAGGTGAAATGTATGAAGTACTTATAGCGCCGGGTGGTCGTCTTGGGGGTATATTGAAGTATCCCTGGGATGGGACCTGGGTCCTTGCTTGTCGCAGGACTCTCGGGGTTTGTGGTAAGTGGTGAACATTCTTAGGGCCGCAAATATGATGGGGGTTGATGCGACGGTTGAGTGGTTTTGGTTCGACTCTGAGACTGAGAGGTGGAGATGACATTACTGGAGATAATTTGCAGCGCGGTGGTGATTACAAGTGGTAAGAAACATTACCTGCAATATCGAAGTCTCTGAACAGAATTACCATGAGATATTATGTTGAGGTCTGAATAGCACAGCGAAGTCCAAGGCAACATAAATACCACCACCTGGGCTGTACTAATGGTTCAACAAAGCGAAAAAACGTCAGGCTCCTAAGTCATCATAAATAATCCATCACATGTACTTTGGCGGTAAATCCGGAGGGGGTACGTTCTGAGCCTATCGTTGTAAACTACAGACTAGTATCTGCCATCATCCATTGATATCAACAAGATTGATATGCGTCATTATAGCTTGATAAAGGTAAACATGGAAGTATAAGTGATTAACCAACCACAGGTGCAAACAAAGATGCGAAATCGCTCTAAGACCTGTGACGTTTTGTGGTTGTAAATTTGGGCACAGCCTGAGCTTATCGTTTCAGACGTCATGTTTGCCTTGGAAAATTATGGTAGTGTAGCAAATATGGCATACTCTAGCTGACTACAGAGGCAGCCCTGGTTAAGAACTAGTTTTCTTTGATTGATTGGATGCAAGGAAATGTGTTCATTTCTGGATCTTTCCGTTAGTCCCGTTCTGGTGGCTGACAACAATCAGGGAGTGATCTTTAACTTCTACATATCTTTCCTTCTGCATTGTTGTTTATCTTCCTTTTAAGGTCTTGGATTAAAGTACTTAGCATATACTGTCGCCCAAGCGTGGCTTTGGTACTCATCTGGCTTGTCCCTGTCTTTGTGGTGAGAAACAAAGCAATAGAGCCTTCAAACAGAGTTTCGGCTATCCACAAGTCTGAAGTAGCGGTAAGATTGGTTTTCTGCTTAGATTAGAAAGATAAAATGACTAAATTATTATCGGTGGCAATAAAGAATTGTCATAAAAAGGAACTAAAAATCGTTGATTTCCGTCACTTGGCGTATATCCATTCATGCACCCATATCTTGCTTACTTGAGTCTCCTTGACGTCAGCCCAACTTAATGGTAGTCGAATGGACCCAATATCCATAAGCCGCCCTCAATTCTCTGTTCAGATTAATCTCATAAACAAGAGTGGCGCATCTTGAGTGTAAAACGTAGAACATACCGATATGCAGCTTGGCCCATAAGTACTAGACCTTGTATTAGCATGAAGCGACGATTGACACGTCTCATTACAGAAGCCATGTTTCAAGACGGTTTCAACTGCCGTCAAAGAGCCAGGAGATAACTGGAGGGTGGGTGATCTTGAACTTTGCCTTACTTCGTTGTCAGGTGACGCTACTAGACAATAATACCATAAGAAACGAAAATCATCTTTATCCGATTCATCCAAGCTTAGATTTTTCAAGACCCCGTTTTATGCATAAAGACATACATCTCCAGGTTCTACCACTGACATGAGACCGGCATTTACCAGGTCAAGGCCACTGCATTTATCCCACACATGTAGAAGCATCATTGTTTACGAATGCTCAAAGGGTATCAAGATTGTTTTTTTTTTAATTGTGTGGCCGTATATATCCCACGGGATAAACAGGCTTTAAAAAGATGTAGAAGCAGTATGTTCTGTTTGGTTTTTTTTAACACCCCACTCGCTAGAGATTTTCCATCTACTTCCTTCGGAACGAGGCAATTAGGCCATCGGAACTTAGACTACACAGATTATTTGGCTTCCTATGTGGCCAAGTCAGATGTTGGCTTTGTCTGAACGACGAATTGCAAATCTACTCCATGTGATGACATCGCGACATTGGGAAAGCTGAAGCAATGCAGAGAAGCATGCCACAAAATGACCATCCCCGAACCATAAGCCCGTGAATTCCATCCCCGCGACCTTCAGTCTCCTAATATCTACCTACCAGTTGAGCCAGTTGGTAACGTCACCGAGAACTAGATCGAGGAACAGGGTGATGCCCAGCTGCTTGATATATATCTCAGTGCAACGGCATTCGTGGTATACGTCGTCCTTATACTTGCCTTCATACAGGCTTTTTCCGGTAGCTGGGCTTAATTCTACATCAATAAAGATGGAGAGCGGCTAAATAAACGCAGATTCTCGAGTAGCCGAAACTCATTGCTCAAGTAACCATCTAGGAGATTTCAATAATCATCCGCAGTCTGTCTGTTCTTGTCTCCGAAGAGCATCAATAACTAGCATCATCAGACATCTTCAGGTGCAATGTTGTTAGCAACTAAGGCGACAGTGACAGTAAAAAGGAGTCGCGAATAATCTCTGGGTTTGGGTAGTGATTTTAGATAAGCCGGTTCCTCTTCTACTGTTAACATACCTGAGCTCAATGAATCCCTGTTCTCTGATGGTTGTTGAGGTTATAGTTGATGTCTGGACATATATGTCTGTGGTAGGCTAGTAGGTGGCTTCCGCTCGGAATAACAGGGGTGAGCTAACGCATCTTGCGTTAGAACTATTTGTATAAACAATAGTAGATAGCTTGATCTCTCGTCTCTTGTCAACCCATCTAGACTGCTTTCTGTCAGCTTCCTTGTGTGACTTCTTATGCTACCTTGAAAGTTATGGTAATCTGCAGGGAGGTGCATCACTCTCCAACCGAACCTTCAGAATATGCCGTCACTTTCGATAAATGTATCCTTAACTGCTGCTGTATCTTCTAGATGGTTTTATGTTGAATATATTTGAAGGGAATCGATAGAAGAATGGGTTACGTTGCGGCGATGGAAGGATTCGATGTGTAAAATGGCATCGATAGGAATGACTGAGGGCTCGCGTTGTGGAAATTGAAGTGGAACGATAACGGCTGGCGCTGACGCGGTAGATATGGTCAAAGACTGCGTCTCCGACTGCTTTTGTGGCTGTGGTGGACAGATTGTCGAGTAACGATGTATTTGGCGGCGTGGAGCACATCGAGTCTCTGAAGGACGTTTTCGATGTAAAATAACAGCTAGTTGATATACTTGAGCGGTGGCTTATCAGTCCCGTGGAGGGACTGTACTTTGCCAACCAGGTTGGGACGGCGTATATGCGAATATGATGCTGAAGACAGGAGTCATGGCAACGTTGAACTGACAGCTTTGGTCACGAAGGTTCGCCTGCGGCCAGAGGCTATTGGGGATATTTCTCCCGTGATATAATAGCTTGCTAACGTGCCCGGACTTAGTGGCGACAGCGTGAGGCTCATTGGGGACTGACCGGGACAGAAACCCTCCAGCGTTACCCTGAGGTTGAAGAACTGGGTACCATCGAGTTGAATGGGGGAAGGCAACCAGCCATTGAAGGATCAGCCACCTATAGCAGGCGCCCTGCCCAGCGCCTAATATGCTGGGTCCGTCCACACCTGCCATCCTCAGCCCACGTAGCTTGGTCCCTCATATGAAATCGAACTTCTATAAAGGTCGCAAGTTGATGCCAGAAACCTAACTTAGGCCATCAAGTCCACCAGGTTCAAGTGCCCGGGGTGCAGGACTATTTGTATCTTCATCATCCAACAGCCATCCAACAAGCTACCTATTCAGGCAGCTGTCGCGCATTTCACTGTACCATATTGTCGCGAAAACTTTATTGATGCAACCACATCCTTGAAACTCGCCAACTCGACGACAAATCCCATCAAGAACCTTCCCACGTCCATGATCAAGGTCCGAAAAGATTCCCAGTCAGCCTCCACCGCCGAAACAATAGCTACCGACGACGGTGCCACTATCCTCAAGTTGGTCGCCCATGATCGCGCCGCCGTAAGTTCAGGATGACGAAGTCGGCAACGACACTACATCAACTACCTAAGTGCTGCAATTCGAACAACAGGTCTCATATATTTACTTAATACCCATCTCGCCACTCTAATGTCAGTGGTGACCAAGTTAAGCAGGCACAAGAGGTCAGCAGCAGTATCTGTTATAAAGCAAACATCACTATCGGATTCGGAAGTACAGCTTTTCGAAGCTACCAAGACGGCCACCCCGGCGAAGAACATGACTCTAGAGCTACTTCATAGTTTAAGTACTGCCATTTGTCGTCTCCGGTCCCAGGCTCGAATGCTTACGAGCTCATCAGAAGGCAATGAAACTAATGTTTTGCTACAATACCTCGCCCCCTTCAGCGGCTAGGTCAGGACCATATTGAGTGGCAGTTCGGAACGTGACCATGGCCCTGATTTTGGTGAAGTGAGGGTCACGGCTTTACCGAGGATCTGTTAGCATCTCCGTGAGTAGGATGAGAGCAAACATAGAGATCAAATTAAGTGCTCGGAGGCGGCAAAGTGAGTACTTGCCAAGTTGTTATGGAGACTTCAACAACTGTTGACCATCTACAAAGCTTCTTTTCGCTTGCCAATTGCCGAATTATACATCCCCGCTTCCTACGGATCCGATAGTGCCGAAGGGATCCTTATGGTTAGGGTTCCTATTTGCTTCCCGTCGGGGTCAGGGCGCCAACATCGCCATGGTCGGGTTGGATCGAATCAACGATATCATTGTCAGTATCCGACAAACAGGCACTGTTCATTCCACTCTTGACAACAGCTTCAAGGATTTTTCTTATTCACCAATCACCTCAAACTTGTTAAGACTACCTCGTCATGCTGTTGCTGCAAGCGGCTTCGTCGAACTTCCATAACAGCAACGGCCACCTTACAAGATCTCTGTCTTGCCCTAGGTTTGTCACTATCCGAGTCAGATGACTATATCTTGCATACTGCCACCACTTCATAGTTTTCCAAGCTGCTATCTCTGCAATCTGCGTGACAGCAGCATTGCCAACACGGCCAATACCTCGACCGACATTCAACTGCTGGTTCTTGATTTCGTCACGCCAGCCGTCTCGAGAAAGCATCCGCTCTCTGTATCATAGGGCAACATTCCAGCTAATGCGAGATTTCGTCTTCAAACCTCTCACATCTGGCATACCTTCCAACAATGCCCCGCTATTTGATCAGCGCTCCATGATGGCAGCGGATTCCTCTCAGTCATTATTATCGATGACTGTCCGAACCAAATTTGAATGGCCCAAGACTGGACTGGTGGATTAAGTCGTCATGAGAGCAGTTCGAAAAGTCTGCCACCTGTATCCCCTATCATTATATCAATCCGCCCTAGTGTCGGCTTCGAAGATGGGATCCTCAGCTGCTCCGTAAACTTGCCTATCCGATCCGCTGAGTTACATAATCATTTTCCATCCCACTTCAGATGGAAGCTGCAATAAAGGCCTAGACAGAGATCAGATAAGGGCATTGGTACATAAATTCATGACATTCAACTTCTGTTAGCTTTATCTATCTGGAAACTTGTCAAATTAGACGGTGACTTCTATTTGAGATTGGTGCACCAGCCTCCGAATCGGGCATCGCACCGTCCTCGAATGTGGTCTTACCAAAATCGGCCCCAATCTATAGCCTCGGGTTTGTAAACTCCTGTTTGCCCCTGCCAACACCTACAAGGGGGCCTTCTATATGAATTTCGGTTGGAACAGCGCATTCCATCTTCTCTGAAGGATCGTACGCTAGACAAGGCAAGAAAGCCGCGTGTGTCGCAATTGGGCGCAATACCACCGACGATGGACACGATTCTGCTGTCTGGAGACGCTTTTCGACTATACTGGGCTTGCATGCCGATCCAATGCACACCAGTATCTCATGACTTGTTTGAAATCAACCTACAACTACGGTCGCCGCCCTTACATACTGTAAGCTGGAAGCACCACACCAACGTACTTTATATTGGTGAGCCAAAACTCTTCTCAAAGAATTGGAGACTATTAGGCTGAGGTACCTTTGTTACAGCTGCCGAGAGAGCATACCTGCCGATGACTTCGAGACTATTATAAGCGCCCTAACACTATTCACCACAACGTTCGAGTTTAAGTCGGCACCGGCTGATAACAAGACGCTGAACCAGTAATAGAAACTGGTCCTTTCGTCCTCGTTGGCGAGATCTTCAAAGGGGGTAAGAAGCGCATCAGATTCTCAGATCACTGACAAGGTTCTGCGGAGGGCATCTGAGATGGCAGTCCACAAGATTGACCAAACGAGATCATATGACCAACTTGAGGAACGCACGCGGGTCACTCTCCTATCATCAGCCTTTACTTCTAACCTCAAAGATCAATTCGGACAAGGCCGCCGATACCTCCCTACCATCAAAGCCCATCATCTCAACCAAGCCCAGATCCGTGTACCACACTCCAAAGGACAAGGCAGAAGTCTCGGGTAACGATGAGGGCCTGTGAGAAGATGATGATGATAATAGACCAAAAGATAGTGGCGAGGGCGTGGTCAAAAGTCTAAGCATCCTGATTTTTCCATTATCCTTCGGCTGGAGTACCAAGCTTGGAAAGTTTAGAGGGTGCGGTGCTACTGGATGGAGTAGGAGCTCAGTCGGAGTCGGTTTAATTCAAGGGGCACTTTTGAATGTCCTGCCCGCAATAGTCATCCTCCATGCCTTTTACTCACATCACCACAAACAAGACCTCTTCCAACACGCCTCAAACATGAATCCCACACTGGATCCCCCACAAGACCATCGCACCAACAGAGAGCCTCTCTCTCAGCTGGGTCATGTCGAACATCATTAATCCCCCAACGACTCCAAATGATGAACTCTTCCTCATGATTACCAAATCTCAGTTTATCTCTTCTTACTCTTGAAAATAAGTCAATGTGCTCTGATGTGTGGATGACATCCGCACGCTCCGCCTTGATCCATGACTCTGCGCGTTCCCAGTCTCGTATAATCGTGTCTAACGAGGGTAGCTGTACCCGCTGATTATCATTGAGCCAGCTGTCGGCAATGGTTTGCGCAATTTCAGACCCAAGGTTGGTTCGTTGAGCCTCCAACTCTTCGAAAAGCCACACTCCTCTAGATGCACGATCACGCATATCCCGTAATCTGACAGCAGCAATGTCTTTAAAAAATGGAAACACCTCATGAAGTAGCATAACAGCTCTTGTAACGCGAGGGTTCCAATCTTCGCTTTTGCCCACGTCCAAATTGACGTTGGTGACTACTTGCTCCAGGCGATCCAACAAACGATCGACCAAATCACAAAGCGAAATCAACAACGTTCGGTAGGGGACAATGTCTCCGAGTTCGGGTGCATAGTTATCTGGATCGTCTGGGCGTTGATTTTCGTATGCGATGTATCGTTTGATAATCTCCACGAGTTTGTTGTTTGTTTGGTCGGTGGAAGAACAGCTACTTTTCGTATTTGCTGGTGGGGGTGTTGTTGTTGATGCTAAGCGGTTAGATCGGTTCTGACAGGGTGTGCGAGGAAGCAGCTTACATTCGTTCTTGACCCTCTGTGCACGCTTCCAACTATCTCGAAATGCAGCAAAGACATATTCCTCCGGGATACCAGATGGAATTGACGTGTCCTTGGGGTAGTTCCTCTTGGTAACGTCTGGGATAGAACTACTCACTGTCAAACATTCCCTTGTAGACTTATCATCCCGCAACTTCTCCAAGTGAAGCAGCATAATCTTGGGCCAGTTTAGGGCATCACTCAGAAAGAAGCCTGTAAAAAGCTCGTATGTGTGTTGGTGATGCAACCAAAACTTCCAAAACGTACGCTCGATATCTTGCTGCAACTTTGTGAGACCTGGATCAACATTGTAAATTTTTGTTATAGTTGGTGGTCTCGCTGTCGGGGTTGTCTCATGTCCTATGCCAGGAACTGTAGATCCAGGGGTTTGTATATCAGTCATATTAATGGTAAACGTCGGCAATGAATCATGCGGAGAAGCAAAGTGTCCCCCAGACGTGGACCATCTGAACTGTGTACTACTTCGGCTCGAAAAAAGAAACTTTTTAGGGCCTAAGTTCGCAATGTCGTTCAAGCAGGGCAATATACTGTCCAGAATGGTCTTGAAGTCGTCAAGGAAAAGCTTCTCGCTGACGTATGAGCCGTTGGACGTCGTAAGCCAGGGCTTGTATCCTATCCAAGGGACATGTTTATAAGGATCGGGCTCGATATGGTTATGACCTTCAGGGGGGCGCATTCCGGGTTGACAGCGCCATCGATAGTGAGGTTCCTGGGACGACTCTCCAAAGAGCATTATTCGAGAGATGCTTGCAAGACCGACTTGAATCTGAGCGGCACGAGAGAACCAGTCGACGAAGTTGGTAGGTAGTGTCGTGTGTGATGAGGCTGGGTTCGCATACGATGAGGCGATAAAGTAGATGATGGCGGCTGGGATGATAAGGATGGCAATTAGCGTTGGATAGTACGAATTATAATAAATTCGGCGGTGGTTGTTATGGATGGGTAGTGGCAAGACTTCGATGTCTTGTTCTGTTGGAAATGCTTGGATAGTTCCGAGGTCGACGACATAGCGAGGAACAGCCTCCTCAGACCGTTCCTCTTGGTCTTGGTCCTGATCTTGATCTTGGTTCTGAACATATAATGACTTCTTCTGCCGTCGCAAAGACTTGGATGGCGCTGTTCCCGGCGGTACCAAGACCAGCGCATCATGATCATTGACCTTTTCGGTCTGCGTCCCTGGTGTCAGAAGTGAATACTCTCCAACACGTTTCCTTTTGGCATGACCCTGGTAAACGCGATGCCCTTCAACATGATCAATCTTTCGCTTTTTAGTGATACGCTCCACCAACTCAACCACAGCATCGCCCTTTGCATCAGTATTGATACGCAACTCGACGTTTAAAGGAACTTGACCTGGCTTGGTCTGAACTGCAAGGCGAACGATTGTCCTGAAACGGACCGAGTTCCTTTGTGCACGTCGCAGGATGTCCTTGTGACGACGTCTGCGGGCAATGGAGTGTGTTTTGCATGGAGAGCGAACAAGCGACATTTTGTTGAGTGGTTGACGAGTCGTTTTTGGTTCACTGTAGAGATGATGATGATGACAATCAAATCTCATTAGTGATGAGGATGCTTGGGTCAAAGAAAAAAACGAAATGAATGAATGAATAGAAACTATGGGTGTTATGAATCACTAGCCGCATGTAAGCCACACATCGATTTCTTTGTCCGCTCTCATCTCCCTGGTGACTAAAAGGCTGTGTAACCAGCGACTGATTAAGTTGCCCTGGGAATCAGAGAAGATCAATTTTTATTCAATTTTGAATAACGTCCCATTCTCGGCCTTCAGTGTGGTTCTGGGATCTATGTCTTCTACAGCTATAAACCTGGGGGTAAACAGGTTTAAACCCGCTGAGGCAACTTTTGATCTAGGTTAGGTAGGGTATGTTAATTCAAGGAGGTTAGCATAACCTGGAAATTGTCATCGCATGTCATGAAAGATCAACCCAGTAATATGACAGGTTTAACAGAATAAATAGGATTTTAATAACTCCCCAGTTGGTTTTGAAAATCTTCTAAAAGTGACTGCTTCTCGACTTTGTGTGTCTACTAGTTGTGTCTCTTTCAAGCCTTGACAACTTGTCTTTCAGTCAAAGGACTGAAGGAGCTAGCGAGAGCCCGCTGTAACTTCGGGTAAATATAGCTACGGTAGTCATAACATCCGAGCCTAGCCGAGCGAGCTTGTGGCAACTCAAGTCAAACCATATAACCTTGTACCGCCCCTTTCAGTTGTTATTTCAGCCCCAACAGGCACGCCGTGCCACGCCGTGCCACGTTTCCCGATTTGATGACTAATTTGAGTATCGCCTATCCCCCGTCTTATTTCCGCCTTAAGAATTCTAGGGTCTGACGTACGGCTAAAATACTTCATAGTACAGATGACGATGCACGAAGATCATAGTCTTGATACGGCCCGCCATAATTATTAGATCTAGCTCTTTAGAGAGGGCGGCTTTATCGAGTCGGTCTGCCGAACAGTTTTTCTTTATTGAATCACCAGATTGAACTGATCTAAGCAGACAACTCTTCAGAGTTTATATCCGTCAGGACAAGTAGTATTTTAGCAGATGGCCAGATCTGGCTCTTCCGAGTAGACGACTCTCCGGAGTCTATGTCCTCCAGGACAGGTAGTGCTGCAGCACTATAGATTATTCCATACCCGACTGAGTCAAGTAGATAATTCTCCAGAGTAGATATCCTTTAGGACAGGTAGTGCTCCAGCACCACAGCTTCAAAACCCAGCTGAATCAAGTAGATAACTCTCCAGAGTCGGCATCCCTCAGAACAGGCAGCGCTTCAGCACCAGGATCGTCAGATCCCAAAGGCTCTTCTCGTCGGAGCGGATGAGTCCAGCTCTGATCTCTCGTTGGAGAGAAATAAATCGCCTGATGTTGAAGAAGTAAGCTTTGGGAACCAGAGAATCCGGTTTTTATACTACAATACTAGCCACAGATTGGTTGGCAATGGTTGGCTATATTATTGTGACGCAGACCTTGTCTTTTCTTTTCTTTTACCCCTGGAGACATGTAAGGTTACACAATAAAAAACATGATATCAATGTCCTTCAAACCATTATGATAAATGCCCCCAACCTACTAACTCCCTCAGTATGAACACAAAGCTGCAGGGCTTATCTTGGATATGACGTAAAGAAAGCTTCCATTGAGGTTCAAAGAATACCCTCTAGCGTTGCAATTCGAAAGGATGTAGCCTGAATAGGCAGCTCATTGTCATGCATGCATGAGAACCAAAAGAGTGTTCATTGAAAGGAAAACTTACTCTACACAGTACTAAGACCAGATATCATCAACTATTCAGCTTTTGTGGATATAAAATAAGATCAAACTGGTCGTTCCTAAATCTCTAAACGTTTTACATACATCGTAATGTCAGTCACCCTTACCTCCTGATCATTTTACCAACTCAAAATGTGCCGCCACACGAACCCAAAGGTAAATAAATTAATATCACATCTTGCTTGACCACTCAATCGATGACCTCTCAGACTATCTGCGGAGCCGACCGCCAATTTTACAACAAAAGGCTCAGCACTACCAAACGTTTCCGTCTTTTCCTCTGCAAACACACGGAGGCAGACATAATTGAAGCTATAACCGCGAAAGCCGCCTGGCCATCACCGAAAGCTCTCGCCAAGTTCTGTGGTATTGACTTTGGTCGCGATGCCCTCGCAAGAATCCTCTTGAACAAGTTTATGACCCAAGTCAAGTTTTTAGATGGGAGGGTTAAGATGGGGAAACCTCTTTTGAGACAGTTTCCTACTCAACAGCAGCAACAGGAATTGATGGCCCATACGGAGAGCGGAAGAGAACAAGTTTTAAATGCTGGGTCGGTGAAGAAGGAGAGTGAGGGGGAGGATGGGCTTGAACATCTTGCGGCTGCCATGGGGATCATGATGAGACTAGAGGCTTGAGAAGGTGGTTTAATTAATACTGGATGTCCTTGAACGTTTGGCACTATATTGGCCACCGTACTGACCGAGATATCACATGTTTGGTCATTAATATATCACACGTCATCGAGAACATCGTATCGACCAGTGCATCGTATTATAAGTCCAAGCCGTAGGTAATAGCTACTCAACATCAATCTTGCCAACCCCAGTAACAGCACTGTGTAAAAGATGACTAGTTGTTGAGCCGAACTCTAGAAAGCGTGCAACTAGAGTTAGTTGACATCACGGCA
This sequence comes from Fusarium chlamydosporum, assembly GCA_014898915.1. Lineage (NCBI taxonomy): Eukaryota > Fungi > Ascomycota > Sordariomycetes > Hypocreales > Nectriaceae > Fusarium > Fusarium chlamydosporum. Next base: position 8,676 of record JAAVUD010000085.1, on the reverse strand, counting down.
TGTTGGCGGCGAAAGCAGTAATCCTGTCGTGCACTTTATCAGACGGTCCACATGTAGGTTTCTCACTCGTAGTGAAAGAACTCTTTATCTAGACGGGTTCCTAGGAGAAGCAAGGCCGCTGTAACCTTTGATGATCTGGCTCTATTATGGCGGTGGATCGATATCCCTGCATATTTAGGTCGGTTAGGTGCAAGATGGTAAGATAGTTAGGTATGTCCCGCAGGACAAAGTAACGTAAAGTGAGTAATATAAAGCTTCTGTCGCCGAAAGAGCTTTCATCATTAGTAACCGCGATACTAATTAACTGAGTCTTTGTACAAAGTCCGCAGAAGGCACAAAGACAATTGTCATTAAACTGTCTCTATAAAGTAGGTAAACAGGTAGGCAGCGCTAAAGGGATACGAGACCCGCACATAAGACAAATAAACAAAACGCCTCTATCAGCACAAACGGCATATAAATAACACGCGAGACCCATGATATGAGCTACACTATAGGCACTGCAACAAACTACAGTTAAATCTTGTTCGTATGCTTTCTTCAACCTCAGGCTAATAAGTTACAGAAGAAACAGGAGCCTCCAAATATCTTATCGTTTATTGATGTCATACTGAAACCCTGGACAACATGATTGACAAAGGGAGCCACGCCGTTAAACGATCATCTCATTTACCAGGTTTTGAACTTCTTTTCCTTCTTTAAACCTTTTCAACTCATTCTGGTCGTCTTTGCTACTCTGTACTTTGTCGATGGCACACTGCGTAGACGTTCCTGTATCTACTCCAAGCTTTTCACCCTTGTCTGGCCGCACAATGTCTTCAAATCCTGGCCATGATCGCGACATCAATATGCGCGATATCGACCAAGACATCGCACACCAATTTGAACGAAAACTTCATATCCAAGACAAGACTGATGCCCTTGTACGTCCCCTGTTATCTCGTCCACGTACGTCCTGCTTGTCACTAACGCGTTACGAAATCAGCATATCCGAGGAAAGCCTATTCTTGATCTAATGGCCGACTCATCTATCAGAATCCCATGGACGTGGCGGGACAGAATCACCTTGGCTTCTCATGCAGCTCGCCATCAGCTTGACAAGGGAACGCTAGCCACGCTTCACATGGATCAGCTGGCAGACAGACTTGGATTCGGCCCATATATGTCGTCCGGGCCATATCGAGATATCCTTGTACGAAAGCTTAGTAGTGCATTGAACTATCTCCTTCAAAGATTACATGAGCAAGGACACATCATTCACAAATCGACCAAGCCATATAATACGACATGGAAACCACATACGCGGAAATGGGGAGACGAAGGGTGGGATGGGAATATGGACAACCCCGTGTCACCAGATGGCAATTGCACGTTAAACGATGACGGGCTCATGTGTGTAGATCTGAATAGCCACATTTCGACAGATAATATCTGGGATGCAACACCTCCCTCAACTCCATCACCTCGGCGATTCGCTCCAGATCCGATCCCGATTCCTCAACTCATAAACCCAACCAGACTCCCGTCATCATTTCAATCCAATGCCGCTCCTAGGCATCGCTTTGAGGTACCGCCGGAAACACCGCCGCCGACTATAGGGTTCATGGAAAAGACAGAGACTTGGTTGAGAACATGTCAAAGACCAATGAGACAGCAGAATCGGCAGCCCAACTTGTCCGACATGTTTGTGGCCAGGAGGAATGGCCGGGAGAGACGCATGCCGAGGCCCCCTCCTATCGCTGTGCCAGACCATCCTGCTCCCAGGCCTGCTCGTGTCCCCACACAAGTCTCTTCGACGCCAAATGATACTACAGAAGCTCAAACTGCCCCTGACAAGGCTTTGTCAACTCGGGAAGTGGTAGCTCAATTTGTACAAGCCGCTAAGTTACCAAATAAGACTGTACACGCATCTGCACCGGCCCCTACAAAACCTACTACCGTTACAAAACAGCCCTCAGACAACCTTGCAGAGATGATTCGGAATATATCTCTCTTGACAGCTTGGTTACACTTCAATAAGTATTCCCCTGCTGTGGAGGTACAGAGGCGGGAGAGACGCGTTGAGTTGATAAGTTTGATTAACAAATACCCTCGCAGTGCCTTTGCAGCGGTAGCATGGCAGTTTAGCGCGTCTACAAACACGTAATGAATCCAAGAATTTATGAACAATTCACGTGGCCGATGACATGATCTCACGGGAACACATCAATGTACATAGCTCTATCGTGTCTTAGTCCTCCTTTGCCCTCCTTTGATTAATCAATTTATTAACACATACATCACAAATCTCACTACGAAACTCTCTTTTGTTACTTCTATCTTTGTCTGTTTCGAAATTTGTTTCGAAATATACCTTGTATCTTGAGTCTTCTGTCGAGGATACTTTGAATCACATAACTCGTTGTTAGAAGCAGTATCTACAACACTTGAACTATCTAAGATAGTATCTTATTCGAAAGACTTGTTGATTCTTTGAATAGACGTGTTAAGACAACGTAACAATCTTCATAGCCTTTTCCAAGATTAAAATTTTCAAAACCAGAACTAAACTATCCGAACTATCCAGCCTTGGGTCCAAAAACATCCTCCATAACAGGAACATGTCCCATAGCCAGGAGCTGCTGCTCCAATGAGCGCTGTCTAAACTCCAATGTACCAAACTTGTTTAAAGTATCTCGCCACTCCAATCCCACAGAACGATACTCAGCCAACAACTTTTCAAGTCGGTCCTTGGGCGAAGGAACCGGTACTGACTGCTGTCGTTGGACATCTGGAGACTTGGGAAGTGCCGTTTGAACTAAATTATGTTGCTGAACGGGGCTCAGCGCCTCGTGGACTGGCTGTGTGGGAGCATACGAGCCCTGAGCTGCGACCTGTACGTGTTGATACGCGTTGGGGAGCGGAGTCGGAGGGTCAATCCGAGGTTCAACTGCTGGATAATGGTGTCCAAGTGGGGGTTGGTGAACAGAGCGAGGTGGGGGAACGACATGACTTGTAGTATGGGAGGAAAGAGGTTGTATAACCTGGGGTGCGATAGGCTGGGGAATATCAAGACGAGGAGCATTAGTCTGGGCAATCTGCGCAGACATATACTGAGGAGCTGTAACGGAGTGCACCTGATCAGTCAAGGATTGGACAGCAGGCGTTGGAGAAGCAGTAGACTGGTATACTGGCGTGGGAACGGGTTGGGTTACAGAAACAGGCGTCGGAACCCGTGTATAGGCCAATGTTTGCGGCTGCAATTGCGCAGGATGGCCCTGCTGAAGGACTTGGCGGGCCTGGTAAGCCTGGTGTTCTAGGATCAGTCAGTAAGGTTCTCGACAATGCCCTCGACTTAGAAGCGATATTATCATCTTACCACGCTGAGTCTCATTCCATTTTCTTTCAATGGCTGCCTGGCTGTTGGGATAGTCCTGAAGGAACTGTTGGAAATCGGTGTTCAGTGTACCTAATTTGGACAGATCCGAGATTTGTGACTGGTGCGACGCCATATTGAAGGCGGGAGGAATTAATAAACGAAAGAGCTGTAGAAAGGGCCCAATATCTTGAGGTCAAGTATGTAGTGGCTTCTGTGGTGATTTAAATTAAAGCCCCATACGGAACGGTTGGGAATGATATGTCAATATCGGTGAGCAGTCCAGACTACTCAGTAATGATGAACTGCGTTCTCTTTGTTTATATAGTATTTAGCTTGTTTAAGCTGACTACATATGCAGGTACGGCTCTCCTTTCACTAAGGTAACCATCAACAAAGATCATCCAAGCCCCATCCATCGCCTCACCGCCTCATCCTGACCCGGACTTCCAGTTCTCCTTACAAAGATCCTTCAGCTTTTCCAACCGCTTAGCCCCTCTTAAATCCCTGATGCTAGGCCAAATAACCTCGACGTAAACCTCTGCCAAAACTGTATCAATTAAATGGTAGGCCACAAGGTCCAAAACGTTTTCGTCTTTGCTCGCCCCATCATGATGATACTGCTCAAAGAGTCTTTGTTTGCGTTCGGCCCAAGCCAAAATGATGGCGTCCTGTGCTTTTGCATGCTGCGGGTCGTCTTTGCGTGTCCATGAGAGGGACGTGAACGGCGGAAGCGTTGGATCAAGGCCTAGGAGAGAAAAGAAAGTTTCAGGTGGTCGCGCCGAGTGAAGATTATAGGCCAGATAATGAGTTTGGCAGATAGAGCGAAGAGAGGTGGCTACCGGGACATTGGATGTTGCGTCTGGCATAGAGACGGTAGTGGTTGATAGGGCGGTGTATGCGAAGAGGATGTATACACCCAAGCAAACGATTGAGAACATTCCAACCCTATTTTGAGTCGCCATTTCTGGTGCGGTGGTGATGTGTGTCTTGTTAAGGGAGGGAGAGAGATCCTGTAGATAATTTAGAGTTGCTATAAATGAGTGAAAAGAGCCAAGAAAGAGACAAGCTAATCAAAGGGAAATTCGCCATCATTGCGTTTATAGCACTTGTTTATACCTGGGACAAAGACCATTCCAACACTAACACCAAGAATACGAAAGCCTGTCTAGAGTAGCTGCTGGAACGACTTACTTAATTCCCTTTCTCCTGGGATCGATGGATAAGAGTGAACAAATCACTTTTCCGTGTGAAAGTGGTTCACCCAAACTATCTTTAACAAGCGTATCGATGTTAATAACGGCGAATAAGTAATTAATAAATAGCCGATGTCCTGCAGTACCACCTGAGCCAACCACATTTACATGGTAGGTCACTCTTCATCGTATTTCGATACAAAAAACCTCTTACGGGATGCAAAACTCCTCATCAGAAACACTACCAAGAGCTCTCCCAATAATACTCCACCGCCATCCAAAGCCAACACTCTACATCATTATGCCTTCTATGTTGAGGCATGAGGAACACCGCACCAAGCTACGCTACCTCCAAAGATTTCACAAGGAGCTCATCGATCCCTCAACACCGCTGACATACGGTAAAGGTGTCGAACGAGAGGCTCTGATCGCAAAAATAAATACCAGTCCCTGGGTTGTGGAAGCAGCAAAGAAGGTCGCTCCCTTGCTAAATGAGGATGGCGAAAAGATCAAGGACGATGTCAAGTATCCCAAAGACTGGCTACTAAAAGCCAGAAGCTTTAACAGTTCCTGGCTTCATCTACAAACTTGGGCTAGGGAGCTTACTGATGCTGACTTGACTGATGATGGTGCTTGTACTGATACACAACAACCAGGCGAGACAACTACATCGCCTACTCAAGCAAGTCACCTACTCGAGAAGGGCATCAACACCCCACCGAGACCTCGCCATCCCGCACTCTCTATTGCCAAAGCTAGTTCAGGTCACCAGCTTATCCAAGGCAAAGGATTTCTCTTCGGACCGCCCCCTGATGCTTCTGCTAGCCAGCCAGCACCAGTCAGGTTGGAGGGAATACGACTTGGTGACAAGAGGGCTCCTGAGGGACTCTTTGGGAATGTCTACGAACAAGACCACAGTAGCATTATTCAGTTTGGCCAGAGGCCTGATAGCGATGTCAATGATTTGTTTAGACGAGATCGACTTTCAAGGCTCGATAAATGTCATCAAGTTGACTCATCCCCCAAAGGGTTGGCCGTATCTAAGCAGCAGCAGTCAGAGCAAATGCCACGGGGGGGACCGGTTGAGGGAACATCATGCAGCACAGTGACCGAGAAGGACGGGAAAACGAGCGGAAAAGAGCAACGTGACGACTCAGAGCCGACAGCGTTGACAGAGAAGGTGGAGGCAGAGTTTGACCAGGTAGCTCAGTGGTTTACGTGGTGGGCTGAGCGGCACAACAAGAAACTATCGAGAGAATAGTATATAGCCATCGTTTTATTCTAGCGGCTTTTGTTGGATCAAACCACGAATAAATTCGTTCTTTGTTGTACTCAATTGGAACGTAGTGAAAAGTGTACCTTCCATCAAGTTTTTGTCAATTCTTCCAGATGAAGATCCGAGTCTTGCATCTTGTGTCCTTTGGTCATTTCCACTACCCAACCATGAAAGAGATAGGACTTTCAAACAAAGCTTACGCCACACACATAACCATGGTAGTTAGTAAAAAGAGAAAAAGAAAAACAAAGAGTAGCTGAATGGCTCCTGTACTATAGAATCGCCGTTGTTCTTTGATCCTTTCCCAATTATATCAAACAGCATGCCCCGTCCCTCTCACTCCCTCTCTCTTGTCCTACCTTGCATCACATTCGTTGTTTTTTCCCCAACTTACTCGATTCATTGCAACGATGCCCTCCTGGAACAAAATCTTTGACGAAGGAGCTCGGCGAATCGCAGCTTCATCAGATCAGGAAGCCGACATTGCCATCCCTGACCATACGCAGCCCGCGGCATCTAATGAGGTCGGATTTCCCATCAGCATTGATCATGACGATCAAGTCGGTCCTTTTCAAGTGTGCGAGGGTGCTAGACATGCTCTGGCAGGAGAGGCTGAGAGAAGCTCGACGACAAATATCTACAACATCAATTGCCCCAACGCAAATATCAATTTCAAACAGGAGCAGAAAGAGGCCACACGCTTGGATGGTCAGTTTGGTGGTGAAGATGATGTTAGTCCCCGCCAGCGCCGTACCTATGCCGGACCAGGAGATGATTTTGCTGTGAGAGCCATGGAGGATATCGATACAGGCACAGCCGCCTGGCAAGAAGCAGAAACTCCAGCTATACTCGACAAATTCACAAGCTTTCTTAAAGGCATGATCTCAGCAGTCGCCATAGCCGTCCACCCTACATCACTCTGGATGATTGGCTTTACTACTGCAGCTCTAGGCGTGCCCTCTGTCATTTTCGGTTGGGGTCAAGTCTGCCATGTTCTCGACAGAGTAATGTCCCTCATTCTTCCCTTCATCTTGTACAATCATCCGCCAACTACTCATCAAGCACCATCGTTCAACAACACAGACACCTTAACGTTATCATTCCGCCGTCCAATTCCAACCACCGAGTCAAATGTGATCCCCGTCGCTTTAGCAGGATGGTGGGATAACGCCAAAGGAATCAACGTCTTATTGGACGATAAGTCCTTGGATGCAAGCAGCATTGCTAAAGCGCAGCACAGCGCAGAGATGCTGAGCGAGTTCAATCGGCGTTTTATACCCGAAATGGAAATTACCAGCAACAGACATCAGGGCCAACTGCACTCTCTTGTACAAGATATTACAGCCGCAGTAGCACGGTACGACATGTTGGTTGATAAGCCAAGGTGGTTCTGGCAACAAGAAACAAGCCTTCAAAAAGACGCTGTCGAGTTCCAAAGTCGCCTCTTGGCGATAGTCGATGAGATTGACGCTTCGCGACGTCATGAGAAACATAGTCTTGAAGCATTACAAGCGGATAGGGATAGGAGCAGTATCATGTGCGATGCCAAGAATGCATGCGATAAGTATGGATCCATTCCTCAAGAGCTTGGTGCATTGGCGTATATCCTTTGTTCAAGTGGGAAAAGGACTGTCAAACGATGGTTGCACGTTGAAAAGGCCATCACAGAGGTACGTACGTCTCTTGATTTTGCAGTAGGTATGAAGTGTTGACTAACCAGTGGTAGTTCAATACAGCTCTTGGAGGGCATCGTAGAAATATTGAGGGGGTCGAAGTCAATCATAAGGTAGCTAGGGGTGCCTGCATGGAACTTGTGGGCTATGGGAAATGGGTTACGGACGAGATTGTCAAGTTGTCAAGAATGAATGACGATGGTTGAGGTAACAAACAACACCGGTGTATAGCAAAGGGAGACTGCCTAACTGCAATTGACAGGTGACAACTGGAAAGAAATGTTGGCAAAAGGCCAGGCCCACGCGTGATACGAGTTTTGGTCTCCATATTGGAGGTAGACTACCCAACACAACACTTGAGACTGACACGGGGCTATTTTACCTGTAAGATGAACGCGTTACGCGACTGGACTCATTTCTTTCGCGCCCATGACGCGACCTGTCTCAGTTGAAGTGGAGCTGTCATGCAACATCTGGGTACCCTTGTGGTTGCGCGTAACAAGTACCCAGCTTCTAGCCTCCTGGCTGTAAGAGTATCTTTCTGAGGATATCAGGGCTGATGATACGAATATCGTTGCTCTCTAACTAGTGCAAAACGGTCCATCGTAAGCCATTACCTCTGAAGTGTGCTAGGTAATTATAACAAATGCAACCACTGCAGCTTCAGAAGTCTGCTAAGACGCGACAAGCGAGAGTGGATTGACTCACTAGCCGCTTTTAAAAGTATCTGGGTCTCAGGGCGTCAGAGGACACTTATACAGGGGTTTACCTCAATGGCGGTTGTCTGCTTTCTCCAACTCAGGCACTTAATTCGTGCTGCCATTCTTAACTCTTAGGTAGATTACCCCAACTCTATAGTTTTTACTATTTACTTTATAATTATTAGACTAATTTACTACTATATTATATACCTCCTATTTTCAATCGTCTCGGCGGTTAGGTTGAGGTCCTTATTGCAATAGTAACTAAAGGTGGTTATAGACTTCGTTATCGTATGCAAGTAGCTATTATACTGCAAAGAAAGTTAGCTATATAGACTGAAGGAGAATAGAGATCAATTGACTGACTTCTCGGCTTCTTAATAGGTTAACTAATAGATAGCTTAGTTGGGTTAAATAGGTCGAGGGATAAAGGAGGAAGAACTAGCTAGCCGCTTATTATATATATTATCTGTTA
>JAAVUD010000084.1:0-73621 GCA_014898915.1 Fusarium chlamydosporum | reverse complement strand
CAACAACCACAACCTGGAGGCAGTGGAGGCACCCGCAGGCCCAGCTGGGCTCTAGAGTGCGGACTTTTTGAGCCCAAAATACTTTTGGTCAAAGAGCAGGCCTGCCAGGTTACGACGATCAGGCAGTGCACGGGGTCCCTCAACTGTCTTTTGACTCTTGTGTCTGTATGGATACGGGTACAGTACTGCACTGTACTAGGTATACGTAGGTAGGGACCTTTACCGCTACCACAGCAGTTGAGATTTACCGCTGCCGCTAAAACGGGCGCGACATAAAACTCTTGAGAGGGTCCAAGGCGTGTGGTGGGCGACTGCGCTGTACTAACTGTACCGTACTGCTCGCCCTCCACTCACTCCCACTCCCTCAGTCAGTACATTAGGTTGGCTGAAGAAGTCAAGTATAGTGGAGTGAAGTGGACCAGACCCCGATTGCGACTGTCTGCATGTGCAGTGCAGCTGCAAGTGCGAGTGCAGGTGCACTGTGAATTGTGGACTGTGAGCTGTGGAACCTTCACCTGGACCCTCCTTCCACCCTGGTCTAGCACAAGGTTCTTCTCGTCCACTTCCACTTCCACTTCATCCACATCCATATTAGGCCACTGCGTCCCCTGCCCCTTCCCATGCCATTCCAATGCCACTTGCCTGACCAACCCCCCGTTCATTCCAATTCCCACCACAACCACCGCATTTCCTACTCTTCACTCCGACAACAGACTCAGCTTTCTACCTACAACAAACATCAACACAAACACACAAACACCTTATTATTTACATTCTTGAACCTCACTGTCGCATCGCAACTTCTTCATATCTCGCCAATTCATCCTCGCTCTGCTCACCACTTACAAACCTCGTCACGACCCCAACTCACTACCTGACGGACTTTTGCGCCAGGCCGCGTCTGATCCCAGTCGCAATCGCACCACACGCCAGCCACCCCTTCGTCTCTAACAAAACAACAACTGTTACTGTGATCTCAATCCGCATTAAACTTTGACATCATACAACCTCGAATCGCAAATATGCTTCTCCCCTCTGCGCTACCTTGCGATGCGTCGCACTCAGCTCATTCCCGACTCCAACACTCTCTCTTCTCCCCTCCAGCCAGCCCTCCAGCTTCTTCGCACGGTTCTTTCGCCAACCTTATGACTACTTGCCGCTCACTCCAATCACTTCTATCGATGCCTGCGCCAATCGTCACCAACTCTCGTCCTGTTCCTTCACACGCTCAACTACCAACTCCGCCGCTGGCTCACGCAGCTCCTCCTCTAAAGTTGCGCCTGCGACCACGCCCTCAGCGCCGTGAGCCTGTAGGACCCAAGAAAGTCACGAAGCGCGCCGCACCTCGTGCTGCCAACAAAAAGCGCCGCGTTGCCGACAACGATATGGACCACTACACATCAGCAAGCGAGTCTGGTAGCGAGTCACCGTCGCGTTACTCTATGGAGCAACTCGAACCCTCAACACCCAAGCGTACGCGTATTGCTCCCGAGCAGATGCCCCTTGGCCTCGAGCGCTCCGACTTCCACAACATGCATCTTCGCCAAGGTGGCCACCTTCTCAACGAGGAGGACTCCGACGAAGAGGATTGGAGTGCTGAGGACGATCGCGTGCTCATTGAAATCGTACTTGAGAAGCTAAGGCTGTCAAAGGCAGAATGGCAAGATTGCGCCCGAAATCTTGGCCGCGATCGTCATGCTGTCGACCGTCGCTGGAAGACATTATTGCTCAATGGCGACGTCGGTCTCAAGTCGCGACCAGGCCGATAGGCAACCACGATAGATGTTGCAAGCATCTTCTACTGTACATGATTTAAACATTTGATATTTAGCGAAAGCCTCGGCCGACCGTCATCGGTAGCGAGCACATATAAACTGGCGGAACTACAGAACATGGGGCAATTGGTTGCCATCGGCGTTTGGGTATTGATTCCCATTTTGTAATGATATCCCACGTGCAAAAAGCGTGCGTCTTAAGTTTCATGTTTGCTTTGCTGGTATGAGAATTGGAATTCGCTACTATAGACGTCAAAAATTTACAAACAATGAACATAACTGTTTCACACTCAACTCAATATGCCTGCGTCTTCTTATTTGCCTGTGTCTTCGTTCATTCATTGAATGTCAATAACCAACCACCGGCACATTTTTGTATCTGAGCTTCTGTTTAACCGTCGTGGACAACCGTTGTGGTCTCTATCAGGGTACACTACACTTCTACCAACCACCTTATTTTGTCTCAACGGTTATCGACGTGGCTGGGCAATCAATGCATACCATTAATTATGGAAAAAATTTCCACAAAAGACATTCTCCTCCACAGAACCCAGTCTTGGTAGTATTATCAACCTTGCAATCAATTGCAACCTAAGATGTAGTCCTGTGCCAGAGCTTGAGAGCACCATTGGATAACGCATGCCAACTTATCGTGAAGCTTTTAAGTTCTAGACGAAGTGATCCTAGCTAGTGAGACTGACCCAAATCTCTTCGTTTCATCCGAAGATGAGTCGAGTGTTATCATCTACTAGAGTTTATTAGTTCCTGGCACCTGATTGTAGCTTGGTCTTGTCCTTCATCCATCTTCGTCCCCTCCATCACCCCATCGCTCATCCCGCATTCTAGCCCAGTCCCATCACCAAGTGCACGGGCAGTCCGAGCGATACTGTACGATACGATACGCGAAGAAGACATCCATCTGCGCAGCAACGATACTATACTAGTCTGTCCATCTAGTCCAAGCTCGAGCGTTAAGCACAAATAAAAATACCAATGCATCAAGTACTTTGTCCCGGTTTTCATCATGGCTCGCAGGTGCCTTTGTGGCCTTTGCGCGTTTCATACCAAGAAAAGCTCAGCCAATAAACTTTGCGCTTAGGCTGTCAGCTCGAGTCAGGGTTCTTCCACTGCTCTTCTGCCTCTGTTCGATCTGTCGACTTGACTTAGCGTGAGCCCGTACCGGGGAAAGGGACGGGCGCGGCGGCGGGCCGAGATGGGGGTTGGGCTGTTGCTGGGTGACCCGTAGGGGTTGTTTATTGTTGACTATGAATGAATGTGAAATTAGACATTCTTATTCAGTATCTGTGCAGGATGAAACCACCTTAATCAACCCTCCAATGCAAGATGGCGCAGTTTCATTAAAAAAAAATCTTATCTTTAATTTAATTTCCTTGAGCAACTGTCATGCCCTCCCTCATGCCTTGATTGTGTCTGTCTATCAGACCATGCCATGCCATGTGCTTCTAAAAACCTGTAGCAAAACCGTTGACGCACCCCCCTTGCTTCGCCTGCCACGCCATGTATATCATTAAAGTGGAATAATGACTCCGTACAAACTTCTACATCGCCGATCATGCCTTTCACTAATCCTCGAGACTCGGAACTACCGGTGGAGGTTGCGGTATTCGTAGGAAAATAAAGGCAACAAACTGTCCGAGCCAGCCAACCGTAAATGCAAAGTCGATGAGTGTGAATATGAGTTTTATACAACCAAGCCGCTCTGCTATGCTGTGCAGAAAATGAAAATGATTACAATGGTGGTTCGTAGGAAATGTAACAAGAAAAAGATGCTTGATAAGGGCTTGAGACACTTATCCATCCTAAGGAGGTGTCATCTGCTCCCCCATGAGCATCTTGCGGACCTCCGTCTCGAGTGTCTGCTCTGACAAGGCGGGGTCTTCATCTGTGACAGCGCCCGTGACCTTGTTGGCGAGCTCAATCTTTTTCTGACATGCCTTGTAGATGAGTTCCTCAATCGTGTTGCTTGCAATGAGTCGGATGATTTCAACATCTCGCTTCTGGCCAAGGCGATGAGCGCGATTCTCCGCTTGAATATCGTCTTGTGGGTTGTCCGATTGATCAAAAATGATGACCTTATTGGCAGCCGTCAGGTTGATACCCGTGCCACCTGCTCCAGTAGTGAGCAAGAAAACAGGGATCTCGGGATCCTCATTGAATTCGTCAATCAGAGTCTGTCGTTCTTCAACAGTGGTACTACCCATGAGAACACGGTGCTGGACGCCTTGTTGAGCAAGAACCTCTTGCAACAGCTCAATGACACGAGAGAACTTGCTGAAAACCAGAACTCGATCCCCATTGTCTTGATAGTGATTGATCAACTCCAGTAACTTCTTGACCTTGCCACTATCCATTTCTGTCTCTGGAGGTATGTCAAATTTCCTGAGAAGCCCTGGGTAGTCACGGCACCAGAGATGAAGACCAAAGTCAGAGGAATCCTTGAGCTCCTGAATCAGGTGCTTAATATCTGGTTGGCGTAGGTCGTCCTGCGAAACACTGTCCATGAGGATCTTGGCCATCTTTTCAACCTTCTTGTCGTCAAAGTGACGTCTGAAGAGTAGTGGATGCAGAGCTGCCTTGCGAAGCTGCATCCAGCAGTTGTTCTGATCGTTGCCACGACCACGAACCTTGGTAACCCGCTTAGATGGCTCTAGCTTGAACATCTCTTCGTACTCGGCGTACACTTGCTTCTGCTTCTCATCCAGTTCGCAACGAACAACGGTACATATCTTGGGAGGCATGTCAGATAGGACTTGGTCTTTACGACGCTGGAGGATAAATGGCTCGAGGATAGTGCGAGCTCGTTTGACGCGCTCGCTGTACAAGAAAGCACCATTAGAAACATCTCGAATGGTGACCTTTTGGCTGAAAATGTACTGAATTTGATCCATACACCCCTTGAACATCTCAGGGTTGATAAAGTTGAGGAGGGAGGTCATCTCTAACAAGTTGTTCTGCACAGGAGTTCCTACAACACATCATTAGCATTGGCACCATCAGAGAGGAATGAGAATAAAATACCCGTGAGGAGCATCTTCCACGAAGCTGGAATACGGCGAAGGTCTCTGTAGATTTTGGTCTGAGGATTCTTCATCTTGTGGCCCTCATCAAATATAGCAGCATTGAGTCCAATCTTCTGCATAGCCTCGATATCCGCTTCGTTGTTGATCTGGGAGTATGTGGCAAGAACGACATGGAATGCTTCCGGCTCTCGTTCGATCTCGTATGCAATTTCAGCTCGCTCTGCTTGAGAACCTCGATATCCGATTACCGACAGGTCAGGAGCAAATCTGCCAAACTCGACAAGCCAGTTGTTGTATGTGCTGGGTGGAACGACAACCAAATTAGGCCACGGTACTCTCCTTTCCTCATCATTGGTCTCTTCATAATCTTCAACAAGGTGACTGATGAGTGAGATGACCTGGCATGTTTTGCCCAAGCCCATCTCATCGGCCAAGATACAGCCAATGTTGAAATTGTAGAGCAATGACATCCAGTTGAGACCGACAAGTTGGAAAGGCTTCATTTTACAGTGTCCATCCATGTACCTGGGTTGTTTAGCAATGGGTGGGCGCACATATTTCGGCGCACTGATGCTTGTAGGAGTTGGAGGAAGGTCCTCAGAGTCCTGTCGTTGGCCTTGCAACTTGTCATGACCGAACGTGTCGATGTCCCAGGTGTCAACCTGTTGTTTGATAGCCTTGGCGTCACGCTCGCATTTAGCGACGACGCTGTCGATTGCATCGACTGCATTGTGGAAAACTTCCACAGCTTCGACCACATTCTCTCCAATGCTGACCTTGGAGGCTTTCCGTGCGCCGGGTTTCTTACCGACAGTGACACGCTTGGCCTTGGAAATATCGTCAAAGGGGCGCTTCTCAATCATGCAAGCAAGCTGATCCTCCTTCATACCCGTCATGGCCGCCAGTTCTTGAACAGTGCACGTGTTGAGGGAGGTCAGCACCCTATCATCTTCATCGTCAGATGGATCGGGCGACGCCTCGGCCTGGTATGTATCTTCTTTGTCATCGTCGACGAGGTCAATAATTAATGGATCATCGCTCGAGGCATGTGCAGGTGCGGCCGCAGGCGACGATGGGACTGGCGGTGAAGATGGGATAGATTGTTTTCGAAGACCCTGAACTAGTCGTCGTCGAGGCTTCTTCTCAGGGCTAGGGGATGATGTGCGAGGCACAGGACGTGAATTGCCCCGGCTGGATGCTGCTGATGTTTGCAAAGCCCCCTTGCTGATTAGACGCCTGCCTGTCTTGGGCTTGGGCTGAGACGCTTGGTGCTCGAGAAAAAGAATTGTCTCGTCGAGATCGTATTTGCATACGTCCAAAGCCTCCTTGGCTTTGTGCGATGGAACCTTGTCTCCGAAGACATCGTATATCTGGCGGAGTTTTGTTATAACACCCTGCTTTTCGGCCGTATCTGGTTCGGGTCTGTATGCGAATGCCGCCACCTGAGCCTTAAACGTTGTCGGCCGAATATCACCACGGGGAGGTGTAAGATCGTCCTCGTCGTCTGAAAGGAGACTTATAGGCTCCTGAGCCGGTCGCTTGTTGTTCATAGAGGGAAAGGTCCGCTGTGGTGGGCGGAAGACTGTGCCAGCAGGGGCGAGTCGGTTACCTAGAGGTGCCGTCTTCTTTGCCTGTTGAAAAGGTGAGGAGGCAGGGACTTCAATTATGCTGCTGGCAGGTGAAGATGAGCGCATGGGGGCCAACGTGGGTTTCTGAAGGACTTGTGTCGGTTGTGTCGTCTGTGGATCTCGCAAAAAGGCAGATGGGGAGCAAGGAATTGTATCAGCTAGCTCGTCGGCGTCGTCGATGGTGATTGTGTTGCGAGCGAGCGATGGGGTGCGTGGTAGAGCGTTTGAGTGCCGAATTGGCAAGGGTGAAGAGCTTCGTGCCATAATGTAGTTTTGTGAAATATGGGCATTCGTTGTAATGGTTAGGGAGACGATAGAAGCTAGCAGCGTTTGAGAGCGGAGACGACGACTGCAATTGAGCGGATCGGGCGTTTGCACGCTCTCTTTTGCCCGTATTGTTCAGTCAACGGACAATAGAGCACCGACCGGATGAAAGAATAAGGCGGTCGCTACAAAAGAGACCAGATAGAAAAAGTAGGTATTAAACGAAAGAAAGAGGGAAAATGCAATGAGCAGAAACAACTTGGAATTGAGTAAAAGAAGTGACTGGTGGTGCTTGCTTGACAGTCGCAGGAGGTTCCTAATCCTAATCCAAATCGTAGAGGGGCGTTAAAGAGGGTGGAGATTTTTTTTAAAGTGACCCGACCGCCCAAACTCGCTTCAAGACGCGACCCGCATAAACGGTATCGCGAAATCACGTGAGATTGCAGAGATGATGGGGGACGTGATGCGAGTAGAAAGAGAAGTTGTTAAGGACGGGCTGATATTAAACAATCAAGATCATTATGTATTAAAAAAAATCCGAGGTAGTTAGGAGTTGACTATTAGGTTATCGGCCGTTCAATTCCTATTGTGAGAACAAAGGATTCATTTTTTCTTTCGCGTTGATCATTATATGGCAAGTGCTTCTCAAGCTGCTCGCACGTGCAAGTGGGACGTCGACCTACAACTCTCATAGCTTCAAGTCTCAATTAGGTAGCCTCAACTCAACCACGACACAGACGACATCAGCAATTTCTTCCAAGAGGGTCCGCAGCTCACAATTACTCTATTCAAGATGACTACCCGACGCATTGTCGCTACTGAAAAGACTTTCCTTGATAAGGATGACCCTGTTGACGAGACCTCAAGCACTGCTCCCGCTGTCCCCAGGTACGCCTCATCTTTACCTCAAACCACCACTCTAGCCACCCATACACCTCTCCGTAACAATCTTACCTAGCTCATTCGTCAAGACTGACCAGATTGAAACAGTCAAGTCATATACAAGCTCTTGGCCTTCACCTTTGCCATGATCGTCGTACCTATTGGCTCATACTTTCTCACTGTTAACACTGTTTTCAATGGTAAGTCTCTCTTTGCATTCCTGCGCGTCACGACTCAAACTAACGCTGCCTAGGTAACTCTTCTTTCGCCGGTGGTTTGGCTGCCGTCTTGGCCAATGTTGTCCTTATCGGATACATCATCGTTGCTATGAAGGAGGACCAGTCGGACCAACTAAAGCCAGAAAGCAAGAAGGACAAGTAGACGCAAAAGCAGGGTCATCTAAACACTATCCAAGCTCACTTTCGACGATTCTGGAATTTGCACTTAAATACTCTTGAGTCATCCATCTCGATTATTTTCTCATGTCATCCCCATGAGCCTGCCTTTTGGGCAGACCATCATGTCAGGATGACTTCTCAGCCACGTGTATATGCTATGTACGTCTCAGGGAGTAGGTATGATTAATGGTGATCGTGGCGATAGATCCAGCTTTGCTCCGCATCTCAAGGATATCCTCAAAGGAACGAATTGCACAAAGTTCAGCCCGCCAACGCCTCGTACAGTTTCGTGTGCTAATGTACCATTCCATAATAAATTCAAGTGCTTCGCCTTGTGTTGCCGTCAAGACACCTAGTCATCTCAACCTGAAACCAATATGACTAAAGTGAAAAACAAAGCTCGCTCATCCGGCCCCATTATACGGGCAAATCGAAAGTTGTGGCAGTATACTCCGGCGTCCATCGCAAAATTCCGTCCAATAGAACACGAACTGTTAAACGCTGTCCGCTCATAGCATTCCGACGTTGAATATCAAAAACGGGTATCGACAAAGGAGAGTGTGGGTTGTTATTGAATAAGGTTTGTGTGTGTACGTTTCAAACGTGTATGATCATTACCGAACTGCTGGGTTTTCAAGAGTTTTTGCTGAACCTACGAGAAAACCAACTCTTGCGCTTGTCCCCGCCTGCTGTTTGCTGGGGTTGTTGTACTGATTGTTGCGTTGATGTCCTCCTCAAAAGAGTGCTTTTCTGCTTCTGAGGTGGAACTTGAGCCTGTTCCTGCGCTAGAGCAGATTGTGCGTGGGAAGGAGGTGGCATTTGGGGGTGTCCATTACTATTCATACCAGGGGCCGGCCAAGGGCGTGACTGATGTGCTGGTTGAGGCTGAGAGGAAGCTGATGCATATTCGTTGAAAGGCTCGCGGCGCTTAGCCGGTACTGTCCGATCAATGGAGCTGTTGTCGCTGCTCGTAGGGTCTGTTTGATAACCTGCGTGGTCCGAATTACCGCTTCCTCCAGCTGAAGTCACAGTTTCGTAAGATCGATCCTTGTGAGGTAGGGGATAAATGTTTTGATCGTGGCCATTTTGGTACTGCGGCTCTGATTGCATTCTAGACATCCGTTGCCGCGATGGGCCAGTGCCGTAACCATTG
Organism: Fusarium chlamydosporum; assembly: GCA_014898915.1. Classification (NCBI taxonomy): domain Eukaryota; kingdom Fungi; phylum Ascomycota; class Sordariomycetes; order Hypocreales; family Nectriaceae; genus Fusarium; species Fusarium chlamydosporum. The sequence continues at coordinate 64,480 of JAAVUD010000084.1, read as the reverse complement.
CTGTAGGCCTGACCATCGAAGTAATTGCTTCGCGAACCTGAATCGTACTGGTTGCTCTCTGGTTTAAGAGAGACTGGGCGACTGTTGTAGTAGCTGTCGCGAGGGAATCGTGGCTGGTTGCTAAATGAGCTGTTGCGCCTGTTCCAGTTGGCTTGCGAGTCTGTTTCTGCAACAGAGTCAGTGAATTGACCTCCAAAATCATTGAGCCTTCACATACCGGCTCGGTAAAGTGACTTGCGTGAGTAACCCCCATCAATTGCAGCCTCGAAACTTCGAATTGTATCCAGTGGGCGCTCCCATCGGTTTCGTGTTGGGTTCGACTTGTCAGGATCCTCTATGTACATCGTCAGTGGTACTATCAGTGAAAAACGGGAATAAACCACGGACCGATAGAATTGCCATAAGGGTCCTTGTGTTGCATAGACCGTAGCGGAGCGAAGTTCGACTCTGTCATCATGGCGGCTTCGGCAGCTGTTGTGATCATGTTAGTAAATGATCTCTACCTCACAGGAAAGTTTGGAAAAGGGACGTACAAGGTTCTGCTTCGTTCAAAGCAAAAGTGGGATCCGCTGTGCTATGTAAACGCTTGGCTTCCTTCTCGGCGTGGGTTTCGTGTAAGTCTTTGCTGCCAGAGCTCTTATGCGACTTTTGAGAATGAAAGCTGAAGGTTCGGCTGTGAGCAGGCGGGTTCTGCGAAGTTTTGCGCGGTGAGGCCGGGGCAGTTGCTTGATATTGCGGCTTCTGATAATGTTCTTGCGCCGGATAATTTGTCGGCGCTGGTGGGTATTGACGATACTGCTCGGTGGAGGTCGCCATGGTTGCGGCGCTTGGGGGCACGACTGTTTTATTAGACGTATTGCTTGGCAGTGATGGATCTCTGAACGGCCCTTACCCTTGACGATTTGAGTCTCAGGGTGATAAGAGAGTGGAGAGTTGCAGTCGATCGACCGATGCGATGGAGACAGTGGATAAGAGCTTGAGTGCGCAAGGAGCAGGCTGCGTCGGGGAGAAATGACCGAAACCAGACGAAACGGCTACTAGCAAGGAAGTCCAGGAATTGTCGTGGGACTTGGGAGACGGATATATTGGGTGGAGTTTTAGGAGTTGTTCAGCGTCAAAGGTTCAGGTTGACAAGGAAGAGGCTGGGGGCTTGCGCGAACAATAATGCGTGGTCTGGCTGCAGCAGAGTTTTGGGGGGTACGTATCGTACGTATTTTAGACCGGATCCCGGAAAATGGGTGGGGTTGGCTTGTGGACAAGCGCCTGCAGTCTGCAGTGCAAGAGAATGACAAAGTAGATCCGACTTATAAAAAAAAAGACGAGTGGCTAGGAAGACCAGACGATGATACCGTATCTTACGCGCCAAAATGAGGTGAGATGGCTGCGGGTGTCTCTGTTTCTGACCGTAGGCGGGACGAAACGATGCAATCATTCGTTGGCAGCGTGGCCCGTGTCGTTTGACTGGGATCAGCACTCTAATTGTGAACAACCATCAGACAGCGAAGTTGCAAGCGAGCAATGCACTGATTTCTTGCCCTTGATGTTGGCCGTGAAACAGTCCAGTGAACGGCCGGGATGTGGGCACTGCAAATCGGTGTTTACTCTATCAAGTCGCACTTCAAAGTAAGCTAAGGTGGCGCCGGGTGCGTTTTGTTGCTAATGCCTGCGGCTGCGTGATAATGATGTGGGATATGCAGGCTAGGACGGATGATCCTCGTAAATTGACTACCGCCTTTGCGATCCGTTCTCGTCTCTTGGTTATCGGGCTTATCCCCTTTCGTATTTGACTGATCTTTTTTTATATTCTTTCTGCTGGGGTATCAACAAGCAAACGAGATGTTCAGCGTTTCAACCAAACAGTACTGTATGTACAGAATACAGTGTTTCGAAAGTGCTTGCTTGGGCCCTGTCTGAAGTCTTGTTTCTTGACGTCACTATCAATTAGAAATTTCTAGTGTCGACTGGTGCGCGCGAGGTCCAGGGGGGATTGAGCCGTGCCACGTTGAAGCGTGCTCGGATGAATCGTCCGTAGTGGCTTGCTGCTCAGACTGAGACTCAGTAGCGCTGGCTCTTGACGCACAGGGGTACCAAGTTCGTGGTGGGGTCTCGCGTGTTGTCGAGTCACTGGGAAGCGATGGAATGGAGCTGAAGGTTCCTCTGGAAGGCCGGGGTCAACGATAGTGGTTATCTTGAAATGTCCTGCCTGCCCTGTATTTCGGTGGTGTGGAACTGGTGCAGCCAAGCAAAGTGCAATAAGATGAAAACCTGGGGATGACTGGCAGAGAGTCTAATTGCCGTAGAAGAATTGTTTGTTTAATGGGGGTCTTGACCTTGGATCGAGTACTCGGAATTGCTCGACTGGGGGAGGATATCTAAGCGGGCATGGATGGTTGGTAGGCTGGTGGCAGGTAAGGTACCGATATCCGTAGATGCGATGTGTTGAGCTGAAACGGGCGTAGTACTGGTAACGAAAGACAGGTGGAGGAAACGAAAGCGAGAGAAAGCTACCTATTCTCAACTGATTAAGGGTGAAAGAAGAGAAATAGAGGCTTTTTAGGAAGATGAAAGGGAGCTGGCGGCCAGGACGTTTTTAAGTGAGGTGATCTGCTCCCATTAGGTAGGTTGCCGCACCTTCCCATCGAACTCGTGTTCACCCATCCATCGGCTTCCTTGTGACTTCCGTTTACAAACCCATCGACTGAGTTTAGTTTCTGGGTCAGTTTGAGGCTCAACACCACACCAATATTGGCAATGGATGTACAATTGATACGTGGACTAGGGCCCGTTGGAGGCAATTGCACACGCGTACTGCCCCAGAGTTACAGCAACATCTACAAGGCGTACAGTACTGTTTGTACATACCAGCTTTAGCTACTGATGGGCTACAGCAGTGCTGTACTGGATCAGATCTGGATAATGTCTCTGTACAGTAGGATAGGGCCTGAAAGGTTATGCATACACTGACTGACTTAGTCTTTGGGGAAAATCGAGACAAACGGATCGTCAGGCCATGACGCGTCGTTCTCTCTCTTCCCCCGGCCACCGGAACAGCTCTGCAATGTATGCGGTGACAGCCACGACATGTGTCTCTTCTGCGTCTTCTGCTTACCATTTACGAGGATACGGAAGCTTTGTGGTCCAATAGTGGGAAGAAAACAGCTACAGTGTTGCATGCAGCCGTCTGCACCAAAGTATGGTACCTTGAATTCTTATTCCAGACTAGCTGGCACCTTGTTTAGCTGAGTTTGATGCTAAGGCAGGTAGGTAGCTTAATGGATTTTGCTGATATCGTATGTATCGTCGTAAGCCTAAAGCTACGCCGCCATCTATTTGCAAAGTCAATAACTCTCATCCACTTTGTTAGAATGGAGGTTGTATCCATAGCATCCGCATAAACCTGGTCTCGACCATCCGACTAAAAGCCAAGAACCTTCATGAGTCTTTGAAGTGGTGTTATCGATGCCATGCCACGTCCTCGATGACATCCATTCAGTCTCCATGCTCGTGCAGCAATAACGGAATAAATAATCTTTCTTGTCTCACTCTTCCCGTGTGAGCTGTGCTGTGCTGTTTGTTCTGTGGTGTAAGCGCACCTCAGATCAAACACAAGTGGTCGGTTCAGAGTAGGCGGTACGTACCTGTTCAAAGGACAGGTTGGTGACAGAGCGACAGAGCCCCATTATAGGCCTCTTCCAGCATGGATTTCATGATGAAGTTGGAGGTCATCTTGACGTTGTGCGTGGCTGCTTCGCCCCCTGTTTTATCTCGTGTTAGGTGGCCCCTACACACCATCTTTGCCTTTATTGTGCTGTACTACGGTACTGCACATTAACATCCCATGGCAGTCAGCCTGTCACCCAGAGTACCTACCTACACAAAGACACAAGTTGGACTTTGTCAATTGCAAGCCTGCTCAGCCACAATTAGGGTTGCCGTTCTAAATCTCGATGCTCCCCTTCATCGGGCCTTTGTCCAACTTAGCTTGGCCGCTTGCACAAACGCCATTCAATTGCATTTTTCTTGTTGTGAAAAACCTGCTGTTAGTGTTTATGCAGAGTGAAAGCTTCCAACGAATAGTCTCTTTCTAGTTTCTTGGCTACCTAGGTACCTATCTGCGGAGAAGTCTACGTATGAATTGGGAATTTGGTATTTCGGTGGTCGGTCTGGACTGTTGGGAAACAGTCACCAACCACCGTCCGTGGCAGGAGATCCTCTTGCTTTTTCAGAACGGCAGATAGCTATCCGTGGATTTGATCAGGGATCCTATAGCCGGCCAATACCTAACCTTGCAATGCGACTTTGTTATCTCATATAATTCCCCATTCTAGAACATGCAAATGGTATCTCTTCCCGATAGAACAGTCATTAAAAACCTTGACTGGCACTAGGACAAAAGTAATCAATTGAGCCGATCACTACTATAATGAATTTTCATTTGAGCTACCTAGTTTAGTCTAGGTTCAAGGGTTTCCTCTTCTTTTACAGGTTTCGACACCAACAGTCATTGCTTGGGTGACGAATACATTTGCTTCAATGGTCATTCAAAGACAGAGGTTGATAAATAACCATACATTAAGCTGCTGCTCTGCCTTGTTTCCTTCTCAGCCCTCCTCCTACTGAAACACACTTATTGGAAAGGGGGGATGTGCCCCGAGTCTATAGGATGACTGAGGCAGTGCTTCAGATTCGTTCAACTCAACAGCATGAACTCAAAATACCCATCCATACCTTACCTACGCATATTTAATCTGTGGCCGACTCTTCCGGTTGGGCTGCAACAAAGACGCATACTGACTGCACCACTACCCATGCAATATTGCTCTTAGAATTGATCCTTTGCTTTCCTGTTATTGTAATACCTAAGTCTTGGCCCTGGTTTCTTGGCCTGCAGTCATTATGCAGATTATTGACCTGCTAGCTAGGCCCTTCCAGATGGGAACGGCTAATATGCGCCGGGAGATGTGATCTATGACCTCTCGATATGTCTGAATGGATCTAAATGTCGGAACTCCATCTATGTACCATATCATGTCCTCCATCCAGTATAGGTCACATGATGAACGATTCTAACGATAATCTTCTGCTCTATTGTCACCAACCGCGCACTGCTTGTGTCCATTTGAAAATAGTAGCGTAGCACTCGCGAAACTTAATTCAGTTGACTGTACGAGAATCTTGTTCTCTGTTTTCTACGCTCTCTGGCCAGTGTTGCCTTCTCAACGGAACGCACTTTTGGGCGCCCAATTGGTAACTCCAATATCACTGCATTTCTAAGTACCGTGTATGCACCATCTTGATGCCGTGAGACTACATATGAAACGTACTGCTTAAGCTCGAATTGCTTTTTAGCACTGGTAATATGGGTTCGTTTCCCCGATCAAGGCCCCTCGTCCAGTCAATTTTGGGGTAGCAAGCTGGTCTATAACATTATGCCATAAGATGCCAATACCGTACCGAAATTGAAAGGGAAAACGTTCTGAGTTGATAATAAGTTACTGAGGCAACCATATATCGCCCTCCAAGAGATAATTCTGCTCAAACCAAAGCACGCAATTAACCAAGTCGAGAAGATCAAAATCTGGGAGCATAATCTAGCAGCCCTAACGCACGAGACCTGCCACTAGGTAGACTCAATAATCCGTAGCGGGTACTCAATGATATGCTTCAAAGACTAGATAGAGATGATGTTCCTGAGGAGATATGTTGTGCAATGCGCGAGTTATCGTTTCCGAATTCGTCTTATCAAAGGCTTGCCAGTTTGAGTGACTGTGAATCTCGTGTATATACCAAACGCCCCGTACCTCGATAACGATGTACCCTGCTGTGACTATTTGATTCAATATGTTCCTTTGAGGCACAATTGATAACCATCAGTGGGCAGCCTTCGTCCGGCTACACTACTTGCTTAATGCTCTCCTGCAATTTACCAGTCACTGATTCCATGGCAGCCTACCGTCTGCAGACCCAGACTGACGATTGAGACGTTTGACAGACATTTCACATCTGGCATAGCCCTAGTAACGACACGGGATGTACCAAAGCTGTGTATATCGTGGGCGCATGGGGATGCAATAGGATCTACAAACTCGTGGACAATATTACAGAATGGGAACGACAAGGTATCACATCGAAATGGAACACATGGAGGCAGCCCGATGCAAGCACCCGGGGACTGTGTAGCCGTCAGAAGGGGAACGAATTGAGCCATCAAAGGTGGTTGTTGTCATGTGTTGTGTTGTTTCAAAAGACATTTCCGATTCATCATTAGACGCCGACCATGGCTCAAAACTTCCCCGCACGAGTCAAATCACAATCCAGCTTTCAGGGACGCTGTGTACTGCCGTAATAGAGGCCCTGGACCTGACATTTCATCGATGATTCGCTTGTACCCTATTCACGACCGTAGTTCCGAACACCGGTCCCGAATCCCAACCACCAAAAAGTGTTCCATCGCTGAAGCTCCTCCCAGTGGAATGCGCTGGGCGGGATCGATTTCTGATAACCGTTGCATGAAAGGGGAATAAAGTTTTATCATCAAAACGAGTTGCTCAGGTGTGAAGAGCCTTTTTCGGGGTTGGGATTTGACGTCTTTTTGAATTCAATGCCTCAAAGCAAGGCAGTATGTTTTATCCTTGCCTCGACCAATGCAGCCAAATGAGAACCGCCCCTCACTACCAACTCCAGCCCGAAGCCCTTTTTTTTATATCGACGAAGGGTACAACATGACACGAACGGAAGCACCGAAAGACTTGGTGGGGAGAGGAGAAGAGAACTTGGCGCGGACGACGCCAGAGTTTCCTAGAGGTGCAAGTTAGCTCGTGCCTTCGCACAGCGTATATCGAATCGAATGTAATTACCGTGAGGACGGGTGACCTTGCCCCAGATGACACGGATCTTGGTGCCGCGGATCTCCTTCTGGCCACGGTAGACGAAAGCGACCTTCTTGCCGAGGTAGAAGCTATCATGCACTGTCAGCATCCAGACCGACTAGAAAATAAAAAACCATTATCCCATTGTAAACGTACTTGGCGGCGTTGGTGTCGTCAACACCCTCGATCTTGATCAGGCTAGTAGCAGGGCGGGTGGTGTGACGAGAGCGCTGGTAGCTCAGGTGACGTCCCCTAAACCATCATCGTCAGTCCAAAGTTCCATCGCATCGTTGTTGTCGTGCCGTGGCTTGGCTTCGCAGAAATTCGATATCGAAGAAAAGAGGAAGTGTGTGCTTGCCGAAGCAAGCACGGGTTTCTGATATCGCATGCGCACCAGGCTTGCTGGACAGGATTGTTACTCACTTGACGTATACTATTGGCAAAGTTAGCAACAAGTTCAAGCAGATTTTACATGTCCAAATTCTCGAGTCGTCCGTCTCGTATCATCTTTGGCGGATGGGAGAAACTCACGTCGGTGACCGGCTTCTGAAGGCATCTTGACTGTGGTATGGCTTCCGTCCTCTCAAACAACCTGCGAGTTAGTAGTGAGAGCTGAGGAATTGTCTTAGCAAAAAGACCGTTCCGTGGGTGCGCGTCGTTTGGTGAGGTCTGATGTGGAGTGGATGCCCGCCTGGTGTGCCGATTGAATTGAGATGAACCCTGATCACGTGTTAGGGCAGCTGAGCCGCCACATTCCGCAGCCACAGCAAGATTACCTAGCTCAGCCTCAAACTACCTAACCCCGCGCTATCTGTCATTGCGAGTTCTATTCCCAAGTTTTTGTTATCATGACTGATCTTAGGTAGCTTATGCCTTGACTTGATGTTGAAAAACGTAGATGCTGTGACAAATCGTCTGAAACTCGACAATGTAATTCATTAAACGTGTCAATGCTGCTGCTGTTGCTCTACCAGTCGAAATAGTTTCATTATGCCATTTGTTCCACGAACTGCAGGCATTATACGACCAGCTCTGGCTCTCAACCCACCTCGGCAGTTTTGAGGCTGTCTTGAATATGTCTGATGGTAGAAGGCAAGCCAGAGCTCTCAACAGAATCGTTGAACACCATACGACGTGTCTGGGTAAAATAGCGTCTATGTACAAAAGGAGAAATTCCCTCAAGCACAGTTGACAACCCTCGATCAACAAGATTAGGTTCAACAATTGCCTACATGAAGTACCTCAGCTAATTAGTCTTTTACCTTTTCCGCCCCAATAGCTTCTTGGTGAAATTTCGAGAGCTGAAGCCGACACCGGGGGTTGGTGCGGATATCATGATGGATCCTGGCACTGAGGCAGTTCGGAGTTGGGAATCCGAGCAAGGGACTGATGTCCGCGAGCAGCAGAAAAACATAAAACTTGTGTTCATGAATATCTCGAAGCTAGAGAACTCCGGAAAGAAGCCAATTGTGAATTTTTGTTTGTATCGAAAAGATGTGATGATATCAGAGCTCTTGAGGATTTTCGTTCTTCCAACTATCCGCCATCGTATTTTCAAGCTGAGGAATTTTTGTCCTATTTAGAAGAGCGGATAAGTCGACCTCCATGTGAATGTGGAATAATTGCGTGGCTTATCGACTTTTTATAAACATGAGTGCAAGACAATCGGATCAGTTATAAAATAGTATTAAAAGCAGCTAACGTATCTGATAACCTGAGACCTGGGCAGAGCTGAGCTTGGAGTTGTTGAGTTGACGTGATATGGACCGGGGTTCTGTCTGTAGTGGACCTTGGTTGGCAAGTCGAAGCGCTGCAAGTCACAGACTTTCCATCACTAACTATGGAGAAGACATTGAGACACCGCGGTTACGCCGCGAAGCCAGGTTTTGATATGCGTGTTTGCCGCCGGGTTACAAGCTCCAGGTTTGCAGGTCGGCACAGAGGTGTAAGATCTGAGCGTCATAACTGTCGTGTTAAGTGGCCGTTTCAGAAGTGGGCGTTGCTGATACAAGACCCAGATACGTCTCAAGATGTCTAGGTACCAAAACAGCACGACAGTAGAGTGCCTATCCGTAGACAAGGATGGATTGTAAGACTTAGCCGCGGCATTCGTTGCAACGGACGATGTCCCGCGTGCAAACGGCAAGATCACCGACTCCTTTTGGCAGTTCCGTTGTCTTGATAATCAAGTCACACCTGGGCCGAGTGGATCTCAAGGTATACCGTACCTATGCCGTCCCTGTTACGTTGGGGTGCGTTGTGGCAGAATGCCAGGCTCAGGCTCAAGCTCAGACTGTGGTAGAACTACAGTCTTGGTTAGACAAGTCAGGGACCGCCACCACCGCCGAAGTCAAGCTACCAAGGTCAACACCAGAACTCGGTGAGTGATGGATGCCCCGGGCGAGCCGGAGAAGCTGACAAAGATGTTTAGATGGAGAAGCAACGTGCTTCGTAATACTCACGACACAGACCATATTGCACAATTCAAGTTAGATACTGTTCCAGTTGATGATGTTCTATCAACGTTAACCGTTGAGTTCAACGCGGACCAGATAACGAATCACAAGAGAATACTGCATTGCAAAATAAAGAAGCGAAGAGCCGATACTTATCATCTACCACAAGTGACTGGCTGATAGTAACCCAAAAAAAAAAAAAAAAGGTGCTCAGCAAGGTGTGGAAACACCATACGTCAAGTCCACGACAAATCCAGTCAGACATTGAGCTGCGTACTGTAGCATTGGACGGCCCCAAAAGCACGGAGACGATTCGGCCGCTTGCGTCCAAACAATTGGCCCGGAAGAGAAACCAATCTCAAGGTCTCCGCGTTTACCTAGGTGAGTACAGTAGGTACTTACTTGCCTATGGTACAGTTGGTACAGTACTCTGCTGTTTAGAGCAGGCAGACGAATTCAGGCAAAATAGAAAGCGAACAATTTGCGATGCGCCGGACATAGAATCGCCGAGAGGAAAACGTACAGTGAGTGGTACATTATGCTGGGCTCTTGGTGTAAGCCCCCAAAGCCTCCACTGACGCTTTGGGGTTCTGGTTGAGTAGGTATCGAGTGGATGTTTAGGTAGTGGAGGTACTTGCCTAAAGTTAGTGATCTTCCCCTCAATGACAATGATTGTAGTAAGCATTGATGTTGTGTTCTAATAAATAACTCATCATCATCTTCTTCACGGCTTCTGGATTCTGCATGCAGTCAAGCAAGAACTTTATGTACCAGGTAATCCATGAGGTAGGTAGGTACGAAGAGTGGAGGCTATCAAAAAGATAGGTACCCGGAAGACAGAACACTTTTTTTCCCTATCCATACCCATCTCATGGATCCCTTTACCCACCCACTCTTCTGTTTTGTTAGGGACCTGACCTACTGCATCATAGCCCCGTAGCTCACGCAGGGACCCAATCAATGGCTGATTGTTAGCTCCCCCGGGCAGCAGCTGTTGCTGCCACTGGACTGGACTGGCGGGACGCAATTAGGTGCTCTTGCTCCCGCTGCCTTGGGGTGGGCATTCGAATGCTCCCGTCGTCATAAAACCGTAGAGGCCGCAAAACCTCGTCACCTCTTCCGTTCCCATTCCCATTCCATTTCTCAGATCGTTCTCCCTCCACTTTGCTCCTCCTTCTATCCCGTGTTGCTTCTCATTCTTCAATCCCCTCACATATTAAATCGCAACAATGGATCCGTAGGTGTTCCCGCTTACCCTTCCTTCTTAACCCCACCATGGAAGTGCATCTGCGCTCTAGCTATGTCACCAAGCTATCATGCTTGCGCTGAGCGGTTTGCGATGCGATCGCGAGTCAACGCGCTGCAATTCTAGACTACCATTTTACAAAGCTGATTACTGACGGAAATTTCCCTATAGATGCATGGAGCTCAAGCAGAACACGACAATCGTCGTGCTCGGCGCTTCTGGTGATCTGGCGAAAAAGAAGACGGTGGGGAGCTCCCCTCATAGCCCCTCATATTCTGTCGTGCTTGAAACTAACATGTCTGTCTTTGCTTCATGATAGTATCCTGCACTTTTCGGTCTCGTAAGTGTTAAATGCTATTTTATGAGCGCTTTCACCCATCTGACAATCCTTTAGTACCGAAACCAGTTCCTCCCCAAGGATGTCAAGATTGTCGGATATGCCCGTACTAAGATGGACCACGAGGAGTACATTCGACGCATCAAGTCATACATAAAGACCCCTACAAAGGAGATCGAGCAGCAACTCGAAGACTTTACTGGGCTCTGCACCTACGTCTCTGGTCAGTACGACAAGGACGAGTCCTTCCAGGGCCTTGAGCAGCACCTCCAAGAGGTTGAGCAGGGTCGTCCCGAGAACCACCGTCTTTTCTACATGGCGCTGCCCCCTAGTGTCTTCACCATCGTCTCTCAGCACCTCAAGAAGATCTGCTACCCCAAGAACGGTGTCGCTCGTGTCATTGTACGTAAATACAGACCCCATCACTGTAACAATTTCTGGCTAACAAGCATATCAGGTCGAGAAACCTTTCGGTAAAGATCTTGCCAGCTCTCGAGAACTTCAGAAGTCCCTCGAGCCTGACTGGAGCGAGCAGGAGCTATTCCGAATTGACCACTACCTTGGTAAGGAGATGGTCAAAAACATCCTGATCCTTCGATTCGGTAACTCTTTCCTCGGCGCCACATGGAACCGGCACCACATCGACAACGTCCAAATTACATTCAAGGAGCCTTTCGGTACTGAGGGACGTGGAGGTTATTTTGACGAGTTCGGTATTGTCCGTGATGTTATGCAGAACCATCTTCTCCAGGTCCTCACTCTCCTGGCTATGGAACGACCTATTTCCTTCAACGCTGAGGATATCCGTGACGAAAAGGTTCGCGTCCTTCGCGCTATTCCTGCCATCGAACCCAAGAACGTTATCATCGGCCAGTACGGAAAGTCTCTCGACGGCAGCAAGCCCGCCTACCGTGAGGACGACACTGTTCCCCAGGATTCTCGTTGCCCTACCTTCTGCGCCCTGGTCGCCTACATCAAGAATGAGCGTTGGGACGGCGTGCCCTTCATCATGAAGGCCGGAAAGGCCCTCAACGAGCAAAAGACCGAGATCCGAATCCAGTTCAAGGATGTCACATCGGGTATCTTTAAGGACATTCCCCGAAACGAGCTCGTTATGCGTATCCAGCCCAACGAGAGTGTTTATATCAAGATGAACTCCAAGCTTCCTGGCCTCAGCATGCAGACCGTTGTAACCGAGCTTGATCTGACCTACCGAAGACGATTCTCCGACCTCAAGATCCCTGAGGCTTACGAGTCGCTTGTCCTTGACTGCTTGAAGGGCGACCAGTCCAACTTTGTTCGTGATGATGAGCTTGACGCCAGCTGGCGCATCTTCACTCCTCTGCTGCACTACCTTGACGACAACAAGGAGATTATCCCCATGGAGTATCCTTATGGTATGTACCCAGCATATTTTACTTTTTTGAATTTGACTGACATCTCTGACTAGGCTCTCGTGGCCCTGCTGTCTTGGACGACTTTACCTCGTCTTACGGCTACAAGTTCAGTGACGCTGCTGGCTACCAATGGCCCACAACCAACGCTGCTGCTCCCAACAAGTTGTAAGTGTGACGACTTGCATCCTGTATGGTTCACTTGGGGTGCGAAAAAAAAAATGAAGAGTGCAAGTTACTAACTGTTTTCGCAGTTAATGACGCCTCCCACACGATGAGAGTCACGACCGATTTCGGACTATGATATCCTGAGCCCAACGAGGCAACAAAACACAATTGAATGATTTCTATATAAAGAACGACGGGAACAGCAGGGACTTTGGCAAAATAATTAAGGTCACTTTGCTTCTGGGGACTTGTTAAATGCGTCTACATTGGAGGCTTTGCTCAGGGCTTTATGACTTGTTCAGGTAGACGAGGATTTCAATAACAACTGAAGCAATTCTATTCCCTTTTGGATAAACGATTTATATTATCTTACTTGCCCTTCAGTCTGTCTTTTCCGGTGCTCATGGTTGTTTCCCAATCGAAGTTCAAGACCCTGAGCGCCTCATCCGTCAGGAAGACAGACTCGAATGACACATGTGTGCATACCCTTTGTCAGGCCATGGCCAGGCCATTTCGCAGTGATATGTTTAGAGGCGTATCAGAGAGATAAAGAAACCTAAAGAATAACACTACTATATTCCGTACTTGAAAGAAACCTTTGACTGAAAATACTGATCCAAATAACATTAATTGTCGTTACCTTCGGACAAGGAACTTAGCTCCACCTGAGCCTTTATAGCGAAAGTGGATTGGACATCTTTGTACAGTGCCTTGAAAGTCTTTATGCTGATTTATGCACGGCTTATCACATGACCAGGCGTCTCCAGCAAACGCCCAAGCGCAGCGCAACAATCAAGATTCGTTCAATGTTGACCAAACAGACTGCCACGCCGACGAAATAGACACCACTTGAGAGACGACGCCTCTACACCAATCTAGAAACAAGACGCCATAGTCTCTTATGCATGACTTGCGCGCGTCTTCTCACATGACCTGGCCGGTCTTCTGTCGTTACCCCAGTGCCTTTCGAAGACTTCTCGCCCAAACGCTTCGCCCTCACATCATCAACAACAATCACCACCACACCCTTCTTTAACTCCCTCCAGCATGAGCGATCCTGCTGGCGAAATAGTCCACATCACACAGGGCTACATACCACTCTCAAAAGTCCTTACGCGCCTCGCGCAATCGACACACAATGCGCTCCAAGACCAGATTGCCGCATTGGCAAAGATGCCTCTGCCTGCTGCCGCCATGAACGGAAACTCGACGATACCGAACAGCGACGTCGAAGATGCCTCGAGCGAAAACATTGCCAAAAAAACATCAATATTGAACTTCGCGATGAAGGAGCATAGAAAATGGGTTAAGGCGCTCGTTATCGCAGAATGGAGCCGAAAAGCCGATATGGTTAGCAAACTGATTGATTTGAGGTTCCATCTTCAAGGCCAGGAAGTCTTGTTTACTGGAGCTCTGGATGTAATGGGTCACGTCAAGAGGGATTTGACGTTTGCGAGAATGCCCAGTCCTGATTTAAAAACAGCCCTCCAGGTTTTGTCCACCGGAGAGGCTGCATGGATGCCCGACGTGAGTATCGCGCATTAACAAAGCACGCTGCTTAAGCTGACACCCAAAACTAGCTTTCCTATATCGAGCCACCTCCTTTGACAAGAGAGGAAGAACTTAAATGGATGAGCGATGTCAATACTCAATTATCGTTGCGATTGAACCTCGATGACTTCGACAAAATCCCGTACCACTTCAGAGATTACGAGATCGATTCGGGCCGAGTCACTTTTAGAGTACCTGGAGAATTCGAGGTGGATCTTACAATCGCAGACGAGGACTTTGAGAAACAGTTTTGGTTCATCGACTTCCGATTCGCTTTCAGACCAGCAGCGTCATCGATTCCCGAAGGTTTCAAGAATTATTTGGAGGGCCAGGTGAACGACATTCTCAGCAAAGATGGACTACTCGGCTGTTACCAGTTCCTCCACGAGCTGGTTCTCACTCATAAGCTCAATGAGATCAAGCGACAAGCTTATCAAATGAGCAAGGGCTCATGGACTGGTACACTCAAGGTGGAGCCGCTGAACAGAGCTCTGGCTATCCAATACTGGACTTCTCGAACACAACCAGGTAGCCCGAAGAGTTGGGTCTTGGTTGCTGTGAGCAGTGGGAAAAAAGCAAATGGCCAACCTGACCCGAAATCATCAAGTCACTTGACGGCAAAATGGTATCGAGATAATAAGGAAGTAAAGAACGAAAATATCGCCTTCGACACCGACAACCTATCAGCGGAAGCACTCATGAAAAAGGTCATTGGCCACCATATCGACTTCCTCCTGGGTAGTGTACACAGCAAGTTACTGTCTTTCCCTCGATTTCAAAACCGCCAAGCTGCTATGGTTTTGCGCTCCTCGCAAGACGATCCTGCGGCTTCATCTCTTTCCATGCAGGTCGGTTACAAGGACAGTGCAACCCTACTTATCGAGCCGACGACTGGTGTTTTTGCTGTCAAACCTCATTCAAAATTCACATGGTCCCAAGAGAATCAGCTTAATAGTGGAAAGAATCCTGCAGAGGATGGCGCAGCATGTTTGGAGAATGTCAGGTGTGCAGTCATGGAAGATGAGCTGAGCCGACGAGGAAGCACGATGGGCTGGAGTATCAAGAAGAATCCTTTGAACAAAGACGAAGTAAGGTCTTTCACCAGCACCCGCGAATGGACAAGGACCATCTGGCTGCACAGAGCTGGGTGGGAACCGAACTGGTTTGTTATGGTCTTGCTGAGTCCAAGTGGGGATGTCTGGTGGCTCGTTGATGTGTAAGTTGAGGACAGTGTGCTGCAAACTGTCAACTTTTACTGATATAATCAATAGGAATCGCAGTGCTTCTGGTCAAGCACCTCGGTTAGCATCAAAGCTCCCCCTCAATAAGGGATATCCTCGCCTCAATGACGAGTTCTGGAACAACCTGACATTGTTTGCAAGTGCCATGATTGTCCAAGCAGTGGATCAGCGAGAGCTTCACAAGCAAAACATCAAATTTAAAGCACATGGAGCAAGCAACTGGTCGCTTCCGCAGCAAGTGCGACTACCAACCCTTGAAATCGCCCTCTCAGGTATCTTCCCGTCCATGGTGTTTGATAATGCCGAGAAGGACAATCCCAAATCTGCAGCTGGATCAAACAGTACAACTGAGACTGCCAAATCGAGTTCTGTTGGGCAATCTGGCCCTGGGTCAGGTATTTCAACCAAACAGCCTTGGGCGAACGACATCGTCTCGGTCAGATTTAAGACAGTCCAAACAGCAGAGACGGAGTCCACTGGCCCTGAAAACGCCAAAACAGGCGATAGATCAGAAGTCCCCTTCACCTGCGTGTCAGATGCCATTATCAAGGTCCGAAGACCAACCAAGTTCGCCATGCTCAAAAGTCATATGGTTGGACGCGACGTCTCTTGGGATGCGCGAAAAGGCGAGTTCTGCTTGCGGATGCGTTCAGGCATTGGGCAGTCTATGCTGGAAAGCCTGAAGGCTCGAGTTAAGGCTGTTGACCGATTCGTCAGCTTCTTCGAGTCAATGGACAAAGCGAGAGAATCGATCGCGGCAGAGTCAGTAAGCTTGAAGGAGGTTACCTTCTCTTACGGACCTGTAGCGTCAGAGGCTGGTGACAATGCTCCCCACTCACGACTCTGGAGGATAACGCTCAATCTGTCCCAAAACGATATTGACCTTGTTATGGAAGAGCCTAACCCTCATCTTCCGGTTACCGACTTAATGCAAAAGCTTGTCAATGGCGCCAACGGCATCGGGGCTCTGATGAACTGGCTTCCCGAGTCCCTGCCAGCCCTTGAAGCGATCAAGAAAATAAGAGAAACTTGGAGAGATGTTGAAGCACGTCACCAGGGACAGTTCAGGTTCATGATGGACTCAGTGGACGAGATGTCGATTCAATACTCCCTAGTAGGAACCGGTCCCGGAAACCAACCAATCCAGCGTGACATCACATTCGTCGCTCACATCAAGCATCGACGAGGCGAGCCATGGTGGCACACCATGCGTAAGCCTCTCAACGGCATTTCGGCGCCTAATGATGAATTTACCAGGGCGCTCAAGCCCGTGTGGGAAGCAACGGGGGAGAAATGGACCGGTCTCGTCACCGGCGCAGCTGGTAGACCACACGACGGCATTGCCAGTCTTCTTCTTGCCATTGACGAAGCTATTCGGCCACTGGCTGGCTCGTCCTTTCAAAACAACTCAGAGGTGGTCGTCTTGGAATAGGACAACCTCGCGGCCTTACTAGGAGTTTGATTTTTAATAATTCTGGAGTTGCAGGGGACTTTTAGACCAGCGGCGAAAAAGGTGGTTACATGAAGCGGGTGGACGTGATTTTTGTGATAGCTTAATGATACCTCCCTATGCACACGGAATACCATGACATCAATTACGAATCAGAATATTTTGAAATTTTAATTTGAATTGGCATTGTGACCTTGTGTCCTTCTAACGCTCTAAATAGTAATACAGTTCTAGTCATGACCTGAAAGTTCGAGCCCGCATTTGACAACTCCAATCTTCTTTACTAACCTTGTATCCTTTAACTTCATCAAGTATTCAGGTACCTATATAGACATAATCCTCTCCTATTTACTTAAAGTGACGTACAGGAATTTCGCTGGTCGGCACAACTGCAAACTGCTGGAGGTTCTCGAGATACTCCAGACCTGTAGCTTCAAGCCCATCCTTTGCCGCAACAGCAGCATCGTAGCCAGCGCGCAGACTGGCGATGGTGCCGATGCGATGGAACGAGCCACCAGCGACAGCCAAGCGTCCACCAAAGTTTTGAGTTAGCTCGGTGTGTGCGTTGCGTAGGCGGTCCTGGTGGCCGACATAGTGCTGAGGGATACACTCCTTGGCGAAGTTGGCTGTGACATAGGCTGGAGCGTCGCGTGGGATGCCAAGATGACGCTCAAGTAGGTTACGAGCTTGGACAACAGCTTCCTCCTCGGTGGGGGGAGTAACGTCAGGACGGTCGTAATAGTGACCGCCCATAAGAACGAAGAGTTTGGTGCCAGCGGGCTCGTCCTTGGAACGAGTTCCAACGTCTGAGTCGAAGAAGACGCCAAGAGCATGTTCTGGGTTAAGTTCTGGGTCGACCGAGTTGGGAATGAGGTAGCCAAAGCCAGGGGGCTTGAGATCTTCCCGAGGGAACCAGATGTTGACTGTCATAACGGAAACAGAGTGCGCTGTGGAGAGCGATGGTAGTTTATCTCCTGTAAGACGGGCGATATGCTGAGCGGATAGTGTTGAAATGACCTTGTCGTAGACCTGCGAGTTGCCTTTGTCCTTGTCGTTGGTGTTAAAGCTGTTGATCTGTAAAGCGCAATATCAATATCAGTTTCGAGATAGGTGAGACTGGAACCCTACCTGGACTTGCTGATTGGCCTCGTTATACTGAATATCTTTCACAGCCTCTCCAGTCTTGATCGTAACATTGGGTTGATCCCGTAGAGCCGCACCCATAGCTTGTGGTAGGGACTCCATGCCCTTGTCGCCAAAGTCAATCAGCGCACTCTTCGGCTCCAGCGCCAGCTTCTGAATTTGTCGGTCTTGACCCAACGCTTCAAGAAGAGTCTGTTCAGCTATAGGCATTGGGCGGGCAGCCAGGCCAGGATTCGGCAGATACCAGCCCCAGTAGATACGATCCAGGACGCTACGGGCGCTCAGCTTGTTAATGTCACCACCATAAATACCATGCATCATAGCTGACGCCAGGTTACCCACGCCCTTACGGCTGTTGGTGACTTTATAGAGCCAGTCGGCGACGGATTCGTCTTCGGCGGGGAGCTGCCTCTTGCGCATTGTATTGATGGCGAGTCCAAGACTTGCGCCGATGCTCTCGAGGTAGAGGGGCTCGCGGAGAATGTCGAAGACGCTGACGTTGGGGGGCATAGAAACAAGATGGTCGGGATAATAGACATATCGTGGCTTGGCTGGAGGGAAGTTGAGAGAGAGACCTAAGTCGAGAGCCTGGGTAGGAGTGTTAGTACAGCTCTCGTATTGCTCAAGTAGTTTCTCACAAGATCGTAGAGGACGAGATCATCGAAGCGGAAGGTATTGCCGGCCAGGGACGTCAATGAGCGAGAACCACGTTCAAAAGAAACTATTCCTTGCTTGCCCTCAATATCTACTGGCACTCTATCCGTCTTGATCCATCCTCCCAATCGATCATTGGCGTCATACAAGGTAATCTTTGTTGTCGAGGGGAGCTTCTTTGCGAGGTAGTACGCTGCCGAAAGACCAGTCAATCCGCCTCCAATCACCGCAATATTTGCATCCTTCGCCTGCGACACGTATCTCCGTCCATCGTTGAATCGTTGCGTATGTTTGCATGCGAGAATGGGTCGTCGCCGCGTCAAAGCCGAGGCTGAGTAAGTACTGAGGCTACAGAAGCCATTAAGTCGACGGAGGGGAATTTGGAGGTGGGATTTCGTTGTTGAGCGAGCTGCTGAGCCCAGAAGAGCTACAGCCGCGGGTTGTACTCGACTGCGACTCATTATCAGGAATCAATTGACCATGACCGAAGTGTTGGGTCTATGTTACGTTACGGGAATGAGAAAGATGAGGAGATCGGTGGTGGAGTGTTGAGGTGCTGTAGGGCATGAGCCGGTATTATTCCGTGTGCGTCATCAGCACCGCGGAGAAAGGATTACAAGTACATTAGTTAGACGATTCATGAGCAGAATGGGCATATATAATTTCAATAACATGCAATGTCACAAATAAAGGGTCCAGATACAGTGAGTGTGGGATAGCCATGGGCCTGTTGTTTGCATTCTTCCCTCTCGCGCATCTCGCTTTGAAGCATCATGATGCACGAGCATGTAGCCTTTTTTGTTGCTTGGCCTCTATCTATATAGGAATAACAAGACTTGTATAGCATCAGAATAAAACCAAATAATATCAAACCCCCAAACGCCCTTCCATGCTCAGTCACCCCGATCAAAGACATTACAAAGCTACCGTAAAAGTACATGTCCTTCGTTCACAGCCTCTTTCTTCTTCTGTTCATCAATCCGTATCCTAATATCCCTCAAGCATCTGGGCATTTTGTGACCATGGGTATCGTGATCAATTTTTTTGATCAATCCATCTTCGCTTTTTCTTTCTCTTCCTCTATATTTCACATCATTCTAGCCAATGACATCAGCCTCTTGCTTGATGTCGTTATCCTCTCCCTTGATGAGCTCCTCGGGGGCACCATCATCCACAAACTTCCTCTCACTAACATGCTCAGTGCCCTCTCCAGCAGTCCAGACCTTATCCTTGAAACCTCCTTGCTGTCCTTCCTCATGCGCGAAGGCGCAGTTGGGGTTAAGACACGGGTTGAACTTGCATTTTGTCTTGACATGCGTGAACTTGCAGTCAGAGTTTGTGCAGCCAGCACCGTTCCGGCAGAGAGGCATCGATGGGTGCTTGAAGGGGCACTGAGGGTTTTGGCAATTGGGGAAGAACTTGCAATCCTGCTCGCTTTGGTGCGCAAGACGAGCCGCCGGTGAAGGATGTCGCGCAACACACTTGCGGTTTTTGCAGGCAGCTCCGAAGCTGCAGTTATCATTGACATCGACCGACGCTCCGGGTGGGGCGGCGGGTGACTGGTGAGCAAACTTGCAATCCTTGTTGGTGCACCGCAAGTTGAACTTGCATACCGTCTCCTCGGGGTTAGGTGGCTCGCGCGGCTCTCCAGACATGCTGACATCATCACCTTCACCCTCGCCAGTAGCGCTGTTACCTCCCTGTCGATCGTTGAAACCCTTGCGGTAGTTACCTCTGCCAGGATGTTGCGTACGGTCGAAAAGGGACTTTCCACCCCGACGCTGCTGTCCATATCCGCCCTGGTTTCCGCCATTGTTCATGAGTTGTTGTGATAGCTGGTACATCATCTGGTTTTGTTGCTCAAGAATGGCAACGAGCTCGGCGGAGTTTGGTTGACCACCCTGCATCATCCAGGGCTGGGGGCCACCGGCGGCCATACCAGCCAAACCAGCTTGGATGTTGGCGCTGCGGTTGTTGTTGTTGTTGTTTCGACCCATTCCGCCTCGACCTGTTCTGGGACCAGTGGGCGGTGTTCGGCCATGGGTGTTGATGCGCTCGCTTCCTGTCTGGCCTCGAACACGGTGAAGGGCGGAATCACCGGGTCGGTCCATCGCTTTGTTCATCTGCCCAAACATGCGCTTATCCCGTCCACCTCGCTGGTTACCGTTTCGCATTGAGCGTGGGCCAGTAGGACTTGTGAAAGTTAGTGAATGCAGCCGACAGGGGGAAACATTAGGTCACATACGCATTAAGTTCGGACACATCGCCTGCGTTCATATCGGTATCCATTTCGCCTTCTGTTGTAGCATCTTGGTTTGTGCCAGGGCCTGCGTTGCCTTCTCCATTGACCTGAGCGTTGAGAGCGTCGATCTGTTCGAATAGCCAGTGAGAAAAATCGCGGGTGCTAGGGTCGTCGGATCCAAGACCGAGCAAGTCTCCTGAAAGTTCGGCGGCGATCTGGTCCTGTGTCTTTCCATTGACCAGCATGAGGATGATGTACTCTGCTAGAGCGGAATCGTCGGCACCACCAGTTCCCCATCCGACCTCGACGAGCTTGGGTTGAATGGCAGCATTGAGAGCCTCCGCCAGGGGCGTGTTAAGGCTGACTTCGACGGGCATAGTGAAGAGCTGCGCAGTCGCGGGGGTAGATTGAATAGATATTGAGATGGCTTCGGGTGGCGGAAGAATTCACCGCAAAGTGGGATTAGGTGTAACGGTTTCCGACAGTCAGAGACGCGTTGTTAAGGAATAAAAGGTAGAGTAATGCGCGTCGCGTGAGCAAGAGACTGGTCGCAACTGATCAAAGGACGTATGCGATTGGTCGCTGTATGTGCGGTGATTTGATGCTGCAGCGACGTCGTACGAATCAGCAATGGAGCAAGGTTTTGAAGTTGTTGAAAATAGAGATGGAGTTGGCAAAGGTCTGCCTGAGACGCAGAAGTCGTCAAGAACTGGGTCAGTTGAGTCACGTGATGAGACGATCTGTCATTGTTTCTTGGTCCTTGGTTAGGTAGGTAGGTAGATATTTTAAGGCAAGAACAAGGTGTGTTTGGTTTGTAATAAAGTTGATGACTGCGCTTGTTGTCAGATGGTAATGCTATTTCTAAAAACCTCTAATTCTATTGTCGATCACAAAGACTGCACTCTATTCGTTGTTCACTTCCTATCAACAAAGGCAAAAAAAAAGCTGAAATAATGCTAGGTATAGGCTGTACGTACTGTACCATCACGGACCAGAAGCTTCGGCGACCAGACAAAAAGATAAGGTACGATTAGTCATGAAAGTAAATCACCCACAATGACCCGAAGCCCAACAAAAAGGTAAAGAAGGCTGTAAGTTACTTTTACAAATGAGTGAAAGAGCCTTTTTGCTATTGGCCCGCACGGGAGTGAGGCGAAGGATGGCTCCCGAGCTTCAGTGAAGCTATTTTGAGATGCGAGCGTCTTTGGAACAGATACCTTCCTCTCGTTAGCTATGACGTTTCTTTGTACCTAGGTAGTGCAGTGTAGTGTGTACATAGGTAGGTATCTGAGCTTATTTCCCCACAGACTTGACAAGTGATTGCGTAAAGACAAAGAAGGGTTTCTGAAGCCTGTATGTAGGTAAGTGTTCTGGGTAGGTACTAATGCTGGCACCCTTCGATATTCAATGTTACATTTCTCCTCTTTTGAAGTTGGTCAATTGCTTTGTTACAGCTTGGAGGTTGTCTTGCTGATATCAGGTGAGCCCTCCAAGTCTGAAGTCGTTGGAGGAAGTTTTAGGCTGGCTGAGACATTCTCGCCACACTCACTACTACCTTGGTACTTGACTATCACCTCCTTGCAGTAAAAGAGTATGGGATCTGGATTTGAGCTACGTTCTTGAGATAAGTACTTACTATCATGCACAAACCAGCTCTAAGCAAAGCACCTTCACGTAGATAGAGCTGCATAACGAATGCTTATTTCGCTGTCCGGAGCGTGCTCGGCTATGATGTATCTATATGAACTGGCAATCAAGATCATACCATGCATACCACTCAATCTCTATAGGTAAAGCTAGGCCGGCCGGCCGCTGGTTACCTACTGCAGTGAACCCACAATGTAACATCAAGCTTGAGATGCATGAAGCCAGCCTCGCTCCGTCAATAATGATAAAAATCGAGGACAAATCAATGGAGCTGCTTCCCCTGATGAATGCTGACGGGCTGGGCTAAGTAGGTAGGCTGTACCACCAAGTCAGGCGGTAGCTGCCCGCTCTACCGCTTACTAGGCGCCTATTTGTATCTCACCATAGGTAGGCAGGTAGGCACCCATCGAAGTAATTATCTTCCGATAATAAATTCCCAGCCTCGTTTGTTTCAAATATAGCAGTAATATAGGTAATACTGGGCTGGCTTAGAACTGGCTGACTGTCTGTCCAGGTACCGAAAGAGTGAGATTCGTCCAGTTTTACGGATACCTTAGTACCTACCTAGGTAGTATGTAATAGAAGGAAGGAAGGCACCTAGGCAGGCAGGTGCAGCAGTCAGCTAACCTACCTAGGTAAGATGCGATGCCCCGTTTGGTAGGTGCCAAGTTCGTTCCATAACGGGAGCTCGGCTGAGGCTGGAACGCCTCTTTTGACGATCCCACTTACCCAACCTTGCCTGGAATATGCTTTCATAGTCACCCTTGAATCTTCGGAGGTTTCTCTCTGCTGGACGCATCATCATTTGACTCGTTTTTTTCTTGTTTCTATTCGTTGCAGCACAAAGGTCCATATTTAGGACGGGAAACTATCTGCCAAGTACTCAATAGCCGCTTGTGCTCAGGTGGTACATACATACAATCACTGTTGGGTAGTGTAGTGCAGTGTAACGTAACGTTGCGGTCCAAGATTGTCGTCTGCCACTACACTGAGCTACACTGCACTGTACCTTGATCAGAACGGTTGCCAGCTTCAGATTATTGGTGCTCGTATATCGAAAACAATGTCGACGCCATCCTAATCTCATATCATCGAATCAGCCTCTTCTCTTTCCCCTCCCACTCAGCAACAAACAAACAAACTCCTCAAGGATCAAACACACCACAAGGCGGAGCCTGGAGGATCATCGATAGTCTTATTAAACGGGGCCTGGCACTTTTGGCTTGACTTGCTTACCTACCTACCTAGTCTCGGGCCTAAACTTATAGCCACACTTGCTTGCTTGGTCTCTTCCTTATAGACTGGCCTGTGTCTCTCACTCAATTACCACCGCCCTTCACTCAGCTGTCATCTATTTGTCTGTCACAACACTCACAAGACTCAATCCATCTCTCGGCGCAATGTGGTCCAAGGCTCTCCTGGCCATCGCTGCCTTCGCCCTCACCCCCGCCAATGCCATATGGCCAGTGCCCAAGACCATCTCGACCGGAGACAAGGCTCTCTTTATCGACCAAACAATTGACATTACCTACAATGGAGACTCTGTATGCTGGACTTTCCCCGGTTCTGATTCTGATTCTGGTGTCTGTAACCGTACCGCGCAGCTCAATACTGAAACTTTGCTTGACAAACAGATGCCCTATACTTACAACTACCAACCCGATGCCGGCTCCAAGTTCAGCAGCAAGCAAATCGTCCAGGCTGGCGTTTCTCGTGCCCTCCAGGGCATCTTCCAGGACAACTTTGTTCCTTGGATGCTTCGCCCCCGCGACTCTGATTATGAGCCTGATTTGCACAAGAAGCAGTGGGTGAAGTCGCTCAAGATTGTCCAAACCGAGGAGGATGACGAGAGCACCTTCAAGCCTCTTAATGGTGAAGTCGACGAGTCGTACTCCCTCTCACTTTCCGAAAAGGGTGAGGCTTCCATCAAGGCAAAGTCTTCCACAGGTGTCCTGCACGGACTTGAGACCTTTGTCCAGCTTTTCTTCAAGCACAGCTCCGGCACTTCCTGGTACACACCACACGCCCCCGTCTCAATTCAGGATGAGCCCGAGTACCCTCATCGAGGTATTCTTCTCGATGTTGCCCGTAGCTTTTTCGAGGTCAAGCACATCAAGCGCACCATCGATGCCATGTCCTGGAGCAAGCTGAATCGCCTCCACCTTCATATCACTGACTCGCAGTCCTGGCCTCTTGAGATCCCTGCCCTGCCTAAGCTAGCCGAGAAAGGCGCATACCGGAAAGGCCTTACCTACTCTCCCGAAGACCTCGCCGGCATTTATGAGTATGGTATCCACCGCGGAGTCGAGGTCATCATGGAGATTGACATGCCTGGCCACATTGGTGTCGTCGAGCTCGCCTACAAGGATCTCATTGTTGCGTACAATGAGAAGCCTTACCAATGGTGGTGCAAAGAACCACCCTGTGGTGCGTTCCGCATGAACAGCTCTGACGTTTATGACTTCCTCGACACCCTCTTCGATGACCTCTTCCCTCGTATTTCCAAGTATAGCCCTTACTTCCATCTCGGTGGAGACGAGCTCAACCACAATGATTCCAGGCTCGACCCTGATGTGCGCTCCAACGAGACCGAGGTCCTGGCACCTCTTTTGCAAAAATTTGTCGACTATACTCACGGCAAGGTTCGAGATGCTGGCATGACCCCATTCGTTTGGGAAGAGATGATCACCGAATGGAACATGACTTTGGGTAAAGATGTTGTGATTCAGTCCTGGCTCGGTGGTGGTGCTATCAAAACCCTGGCCGAGGCTGGCCACAAGGTTATTGACAGTGATTACAACTTTTGGGTGAGTTGTTAACAGAACAAGCTGTAGAAAGAAAAACTGACTGATTGACGATAAACAGTACCTTGATTGTGGTCGTGGACAGTGGCTCAACTTCGATAACGGCGAGGCCTTCCAAACGTACTACCCCTTCAACGATTGGTGCGGCCCTACCAAGAGCTGGCGACTCATCTACTCACACGACCCTCGGGCCGGCCTTTCTGAGGAAGCGGCCAAACGCGTGCTTGGTGGTGAGGCGGCCGTGTGGACGGAAACCATCGATAGTGTCAACCTTGACACCATCGTATGGCCCCGAGCTGCAGTGATGGGAGAGGTTCTCTGGTCAGGCCGAACTGACGCTTCAGGCCAGAACAGGTCGCAGTATGACGCTGCACCTCGACTGGCTGAGATGCGTGAGCGTATGGTAGCTCGAGGTGTGAGTGCTTCGCCGATCCAGATGCCCTTTTGTACACAGGGCAATGCTACTGAGTGTGCGCAGGTCGAAGGGTGATGAATGGAGGCGTGGTGCATCCGTACTTATTACGAATTACTTTGTACATAACTTGTCTTCAGCCTTTGAACACGGAAAGAGAGCCCTTCCCCTCTTTCACATTACATTACTTCTCATCGCATTGCTCGCTTGTCCTTGACTGAAACGGAGACGGGCGGAATGCGGGGCCGGAGTCTCGGCGCCAGACGCGGCTCAGCGGGGCAGGTCGGCCCCGATGTGGTCTTGTAGAATCGCAAACCAGTCCAGTTCAAGGCAAGTACGCGGAGAAGGATTTGATCCTTCAATGAAGATACTCCGTGCGGTACTTGACTAGCGGAGTGCCGCGGCCCCCGTATAGGTGGTAACGCAGTCTCGAGACATGCTGTTAACGTGTCGATCGTTACTACGTGCCCCGCCGACCTCGGCATGTGAAGAATCCGGGGATGGACAGGAGAATAAATGATTGGCTGGATATATACCCGGTGATCTGGTATGAACAGGAAAGATTTTTTTTGTTGTTCGCCATTCGTGGGAAGACTGGAGTTGAGGTTCACACTTCTTAGTGTACCGTTGAGTGTTGATGAGGGTGGTCTGTGGTGGACGGACATCCATGCTTACAGATCGAGTTTCCGAATCGGGTATACTAATCGTTACCCCCGCCAGTGTTTTGACCTTGACCACGAAGAAGCTTTCCCCCCTCGGGTCCTAATGGGCGTTAAGAAACTTTGAGGTTCAATGAGAGGTTGGGTTTGTAAGAGAAGTCATCTTTGGCTTTTACTAACTTGAACTTTGCTTGAGACGACTTGTGAAACTACCCTTCACAGCTCCAAAGTCACTCGTCAATCGAACATGGTCGTTACCAATTCTTCAAGTGATGCCATACTCCAGAGTGAAGAAGCGAACAGGGAAGATGGAAGTTTCTGCACAGATGAAACATCAATTACCCCGCCGTATAATGCAAAGGGTAACAAAAAAAACTTTCCTTCCCACCTACGGGCAGCCACCATAGTTACGACATAGTCATGCATATACAGTCCTAATTAAGCAGTACATTCGTGCTCAATCACATTATCTGTCTTGGTCTTTGGGCACGTACGCCTCGGCAAAGAACCCAGAA
Organism: Fusarium chlamydosporum; assembly: GCA_014898915.1. NCBI lineage: Eukaryota > Fungi > Ascomycota > Sordariomycetes > Hypocreales > Nectriaceae > Fusarium > Fusarium chlamydosporum. Next base: position 37,692 of record JAAVUD010000084.1, on the reverse strand, counting down.
GATCACCCTATACCGCTTAAGGGAAGAGTTTCGAGCGTGACGTCTTGTTTCTTGTTCTTATTCTTGACTTACTTTCTCTATCAGGAACTGCGGAGACGGAGGCTCGGTGGTCCAGGAGGGCCCGTTCCCAGAATGTCCGGACCATTGACATATGATATGGATGAGTGCTATATTATTTATACGCTTTCGGGTCCCGGGACTAAAAACGATGCTTGAGCCGAGTGGATTCGTTGTGTTACTAACTCATGTCTAGACTATGTTCTTCAAGTCTGTGTGTTCATAGCGTAACCCACTTGATCAACCATCTATCTAAAACCCCCCCGAGTCCGGTTCATATCATACTAAACTTCACCAAATAACCTGTTGAAAAAGAGTTCCTGTCCCTATAGGCCCATTGGCAAGTCTCTTCAACATGGGCGTCGTGGGAACTTTTCTAGAGCAGGTCTCCCTCAAAGCTACACTTACTATCATCTTCGTCGCATACTGCATCTATTTCATTATCAGTCGTATCGATGAGCACCGAAGAATCAGAAGGCTTGGTCACTATGGACCATCTATGAAATCATATGCTCCCTGGGGTTAGTTCATTCGTCGACCATGAACATCTACAGGCCTATTTAATACTCATTCAACTTTCTAGGTCTTGACATCGTTGCCCAGTTCGTCGCGTCAACCATGAAACACCAGAATCTGGCAACTTGGCGCGATGATATGTTCGGGGCTTCAAACTCCTGGACCGTCGAGGCTCGGCTCCTGGGTGTAAGGATGATCTTCACTGCTGATCCAGCCAATCTCAAGGCTATTTTGGCTACGCAGTTTGCCGATTATGGCAAGGGACAACCGTTCCATGCGGAATGGAGCGATTTTCTAGGCGACAGCATCTTTACCACTGACGGCGCTTCATGGCATGCTAGTCGCCAGCTCATCCGGCCTCAGTTCACTCGAGATCGTGTTAGTGACTTGCACTGCTTCGAAGCTCATATGCAGACACTGTTCAGAGCTATTGCCAATAGGGGGCCCCTTCATGGGGAGGATCAACCCGTTCCTACCGAGGGCTTGAATGGAAAGGTTCTTGACATCAGTGATCTATTCTTCCGCTATACCCTCGATGTGGCCACTGAGTTTCTTCTGGGCTGGGATGTCAAGTCACTAACGTGAGTACAACATCTAACTGCGTTCATAACCAAAAAGACTTACACAATTACATCCAGTACACCAAGGCAAGAGTTTGCAGAAGCCTTCAACGATGTCCAACGCATTCAAAACATCATCGCACGTACGGGAAAGCTCCGTCACATAATCCCTAAATACAAATTCTGGCGAGGTCTCAAGACCGTAAACCACTTTATCAACTTCTACATCGAGCGTGCCTTACGGCTGAGCCCCGAAGAGCTAAACTCCAAGGCAAAGGACGACCAGGGCTATACTTTTCTCCATGCTCTTGCCGGCTTCACACGGGATCGCAAGGTGCTCCGCGATCAGATCATTGCCGTCCTGCTCGCGGGGAGAGACACCACTGCGGGGACTCTCTCGTGGGCCCTCTATGAGCTTGGAAGACATCCCAATGCTGTTAAGAGGCTACGTTCTGAAATCATCTCCACCCTTGGAACCGACCGCACGCCTACGTATGAGGATCTAAAGAGTATGAGCTACCTCAAGGCTGTTCTCAATGAGACCCTTCGACTATATCCAGCCGTACCATTTAATGTCCGTCTTGCTCTCAAGGACACAACTCTGCCCCGAGGCGGTGGTCCGGATGGCTCCGAGCCCCTGCCTGTTCTCAAAGACTCTCCCGTTGCATACTCAACCCTTGTGATGCAGCGAAGACCGGACCTATATCCTCCTATCAGCGACACATTCGCCGACCCTCAGGTCTTCAGCCCAGAGAGATGGGTGCACTGGCACCCCAAACCACACGATTACATACCCTTCAACGCTGGGCCTAGAATCTGTATCGGGCAGCAGTTTGCATTGACCGAGATGAGTTACGTTCTCTGCCGCCTTTTCCAGAAATACGAGCGCGTAGAGAGTCAGATGCAGGATATTGATGGAGGAGAGCCTCTCCTCAAGGCAGATATCGTCCTCTCACCTGGCCAGGGAGTCAGGGTTGCCTTTTGGGAAGCGAACAAGTAAGCGGACAAAAGGTTCGGCTTGGACTCTTGACGAACTTATGACATCTTGTGCTCAAATATTGTGTGGCATTATAATGTTTCTTTGATAGCTCTGGACTAAATGATACCGAAGTGTTTTTTTTTTTTTTTTCGCGCTTTAAACAGCATCAGACTTACTACATGCTTATTATCCCAGTGATACATTTCTTTCTAAGCATGCCAGTACAAATATGCTATCTACTTTCTGCCAAAGCTATCCCTCACAGCTTTTCCAAATCTCTCAATAGCCTTGTTCATATTATCGGGCGTGGCAGATGCATAAGTCGCTCTGAAGAACAGTCCTGGTGGTGCCTTGTCCTTCTCAGTCAGGAACCACGAGCCTCTGGCGATGAGGACACCATTTTCGATACAAGAATTGAATATCTCCTCCTCTATATCAAGGATACTTCGCTTTCCTGCCTGGGGATGTTTTGTGTGATCGATTTCGATCCACATCTGACAAGAAGTTAGTAGATTGTTAGACAGATAGATGGCTGCGAGTATCGTTGAGAGGTACTTACAAACATGCCAGCTACGGGAGGAGTCCAGCTGACGAGATCACTTGGCAGGTGATCTTCACAGGCAGCTAGAAGAGCGTTTCGCTTCTTGGTATACTCCAGTCGCAAATTCATCAACCATCTCAAGTATCCCTCATGTCCCCACGTCTCATCAAGCAGCTTGTACAGAATAACTTGGGAGAAGCCACTCGGTCCTTGACTCGCAACTTCGGCATGTCGAATGTATCGCTCTACGATCTGCTCTGATGCAGTAATCCATCCTAGGCGTGAACCTGGGACAAGAACCTTTGAAAACGAGTCCATGCGCATGACTCGCCCGTCAACATCGATGCTCAGTAGCGAAGGAATTAGCGACGAGACAAACTCGTCTACTGTCTCTGGTGGTGGAACGTCGGACTGATCGCGGCCTGTGTAGGGCTGCATCTGGAGGAAGTAATACGGCTCGTCTTCTATGATGAAAAGATCGTGCTTCTGCGCCACAGCGTAAATAGCCTTTCGTCTTTCAGCACCTTGCGTTGCACCTGTAGGATTCTGTCCTGAGGGGACAGTGTATAGCAGATGAGGCTTCCGAGAGCCTCGCTCTTTCGCATCCCAGTTCGACAGAAGCTCGTCCATAGCCTCCGGGATAAGGCCCTGTTCGTCAATAGCAACACCAAAAGCCTTGACACCGAGAGGTCCAACTGTTTCTAGAGCAGTGGAGAAGCTAAAGTCTTCAGTAAGTACGGAATCGCCGCGGTCCTTGTCACAGAACATGCGTAGTGCTTCTTCTAGCGCTCCGGTGCTTCCAATGGTTTGGCAAACTTTCCAATCCGCATAAGGAGGTTTGTATACAATCTCAGTATGCTCTGTCAAGTATCTCATCATCTGAGGAGATCCCGTAGCCTGGCCGTAGTTACAGGCAATAGACAAATCGTAGGTGCCTCCACGGTCTCTCACGTCGTATTTGCCGATTGTGACGGTCTGTCCAGATTCTTCTGTATCTTTTTCCGAGAACTTAGGAGCCACTGGGACCTTGAAACCGAGTTCAGCGAAGGGAAAGACTTCACTAGAGGGCAAACCGCCGCCTAGCGAGATGAGGCCTGGCTTCTTCATATGACGAGCTGCTTGCTTAAGGGTGCATGGTTCTCTCACTCTACTCTCGTGGCTAAGATGATCTGCGAACGGATGTAAGCCATGATTCTATCCCCGTTCTCAAATCGGGGGGCAGAACATACTATCCCATCGCTTAGACTTGGGCAGCCCTGTCATCTACAAAGTAGTCGTAAGTTTCAGGCCACATACTCTTTCAACATTCAGAACTCACCGGGCCTTTAAATATATCACTATCCGATGCAGCAGCGACTCCAGCGACCAACTTTCCTGCCTTGAGCCGTCTCTCCTTCACCGCGTCAATGGCTGAGAGCTTCTGAGATGTGTCATAGTGTGCTGGACGAGCTGCTGGGGCAGCTTCAGTACTTGAGAGGTGTTTCGAGCTGCTATGAATCATGCGGTTGTGCTTGATCAGGGCCTGGAGCCTGGCTGTTCTTACAGCAGGAATCATTGTATTGAACAATTGGTTGTGTACGGTGTAAGTGGACCGAGGGGGTCACCTCTGATATTGATAGAACAAGTGTGGGGTTTAGGTAGAGTTGCCAATTGATGTGTTATGTGAGTGTTGTGAATGAATCAAAGATATGAGATGAGATCTTCAGATAACCAATAACCAGCTATTTGTCTTAATAATCTCTTTGCTCTTCGGACCCGGGCGATATGCACCAGACAAACATCACCGGTGCCGGGCGGATATGAGCCGCCCGATCTTAGCCGGTTGTATCCCGAATACCCTATACCGGAGCCCCGGATTCTGGGCGGGGTTTGTGTCATGAACGTCTCACGAGGCCAGACTTCTCTATTGCATCGAGTTATCTGTTACGTACGATTGGCTTGATTGTATTTTGTCTAATGTGTTACGTTGCGCGTGACCAGGATGAGAAGCGGTGTCCAATTGTATTGGTAGATGTCATGGCCAATTGTCGCTACGATATCGGCACTTGACCACGCCCTTTGCTTTGTCACTGCGCCCAGCAGTACAAGTTAGCCCGTGTCGAACCTAGCGCGCATATCTTTTACTTACAGGGACTGGCCATAGATGCTTAACTAGTGATAAGATGATGAAGCGGCATACTGGAGCATATGGCCGAAACAAGATAAGAGATATTGAATAAGACCAATATACCGTCCGTTCATGAAACCCCGAGTGCCTCATAATAAGGTTGTAAGTCGATGTAAATGGGTCACAACGCCAATCGAGCCCGAGACAGGTGTAAGCTCCTATACTGACTGATACGCAGCACTTGGCAAGCGGACGGCTCCTATTGACCCTGAGAAAGACAAAAAAAATCGTAACCAACGGCGACTTTGGCCGCTTGAAGCCCCCAAGACCCAGGCAGTTAACATACCCTCATCTAATGGCATCCCACGGTCAATGCTGCTTACCCAGCCTTGACTGGATATGGTGGCATACCACACTTGCGATCATCGCCAGGCATGTTGCCCATGATACATGAACCATCATGATATAGTCGAGACTTGCCCCGGTGCAGTTCCCCATCAGCATACCCAGAGACAAACAGACTGCAAAAACGAGAGATAAATTTTGATCGTGAAGACGTCGTCGATGAAGAAACGACGCAATCGAACAGCCGTACATGATACACGCCGTGAGCACTTGCCACTGAGACAGTTGGACTAAAGACTCGGTGCGCGTTGCGGGCGGCCATGTCTGGCACCATCCAAGACGTCAGTTTCTCTCCATTGAAAGCAGCCTGGGAAAGATTTTATAGTACTGTGGCCTGGAATAAGGCCCCAAGCCCTTTCGCGTACTTGGCTCGGCTCAACTCGACTCAACTCAACTTAACTTGACTCACCGTGCTTGATAAACGGGTGGCCGAGTGCATTTGGTACATAAAGTCTGACATGACCAAAGCACTTCCACTTGCTGGGAGCAATTCAACCAAGTCGCCACTGAACTGGGCGAGTGATACATGATGACTAGATGTTCTCCCAGGCGACTGAAAATGTCCCCTTGGAAGAATCGACATGAGTTCGAGGACTTGTGTATGAAGCGTAACGGGCTGTAAAAAAGAGGACAGTGGCATTGAGCCAGATAACTTGCTTTCACACTTCCCAACAGGAAACCGCTGGGGGCAAGTATATGCTTATAAGTATTGCCAACAATCTCAAAATGAAATACCGATAGGCCTTGTTGCTCAGGACAATAGTGCAGGGGGGCCTCAATATCCTGGCTGCTGAAAGTCCATAACCTTACAAGTATGCAAACAAACAATATTATACATGCTAAGAACCCTCTTTGACGACGGAATAGACAGGACCAATGACCTAATATTCACATCTGTGTGACTGCGAGGCTTGTCGTGTTTTCATGCGTCTCTGCCTAACGAGCCGACCGATATCTTGGGTTGAAATGGTTGCAAGGCATGTCCGACTGTGAGTTCGTCGCAAAGATCTGAGCCAATCATTTCAGCCTCATATGGTTCGCCCGCTTACCACTCGACCTCAAATCAACTTCATCGCCTTATACGTGGGAAATCGCAATAGGGTCTCAGTGTGTTTGGGCTTTGCAACAAAGTGCCTTGCCAGTTTAGTGCATTTTCGATGACAATATCGCATCTTAGTGTCTTGACTTGCTGGAAACACCACCAATCATCTATAACAGAGCAGCATCAGGATGACAGGCGCTTCTCCTTGATTGATTCGTGTCAACAAGGGGGATTCGAAATCTTCCGTTAGCCTCGGACATCAGATTGGGTACCAATGAATATAAGAACCCAGAGATGGACGAATGTGCCTGCCCATGGCTACATTATCCATCACATTTGATCGATTGTTGATTTCAGTAAAGAGTTGTTGAGTGATTCTTGCCGCCGGTTTCAAGGCTATTCTCCCCTTTCCAATCTGGCCCAACTGCTTGTTGCCATGGAAGATAAAAGCTCGACAGTGCGCACTTGCGTATGGCAGATTGTAGGCCATGTCTCGTCCATTCTACCCACAGGAACCCTCTTAGGCGCCACCATCGCCTTAAGGTTACCTCGGCACCCTCACCTTGACGTCGTGTAAGCAAGCACAACAAGATCATAACATGCACATCTGACATTACTCAGAATCTTCTTGCTGCTGGCCGTGTCGGGACTGATATCTGTCTTGGTACATGCGTCGGCCTTCCAACGGTAGGCGCACCGAGTTAGGGTTTGAAAGCGGGAGCTGACACCACCATCACAGAGCACGTCTCGCTCGCGTTGCAATCTTTGTTGCCTTTGGTTGCATAGTTTATCGATCCCGTTGCCTCACTGAATACCCGACGTCGTTGAACAGCTTGTCGGCAGGGCTGCGAGATTACGCTTTCTTGATGGGGATGGTCACATCCGCGGTAGCCATGATGGCCCCTGATGCAGCTCAAGCCAGACAGCAATCTGAAAGCACCACTGAAGAAGAAGGAACCCTTCAATTGGAACCGCGCAAGACGCAGCGCAAGCCAAGCACAAAGCAATCCTGGGACCTAGCCTCTACCACAAGCCACTTGGATATTCTCTCTAGTCTAGGCTCATTGGAACTCAAGTTTATGCCAGGACCCAAATCCCAATACTCGGATCACTCAGGCAGTGATGAGTCTGCTATCACGCTTTCCTCTGGTCTCATGCGTAATCCGGGTAAGATCATGGAAATCGTCCAATGGGCCACGGCTGCAACTTCGCCCACAATCGGAAGAAAAGGAGACCTAGCATCAACCGAGCCCGTACTGCATGAGTTTTCAGCCTAGTGGTTAGAAACTACGATTTGCACAACATTGGAATTATGCCTGGATGACATTTTCGCTGGTAGGAAGCACAACCAGCATGCCGTACAGAATATGGTCATTTACCCCGAGGATATGAGACAACCCTTATCAGGATAAACCAAGGATCGTGCAACTGCACAGCCATCGAGTAATGAAAGTCTTAATTTCTGGATGATCTCGCACCGTTGTATAAAGCGAGTGTCAATATTTTTTGCTCATTTCTTATGTTCTGCTCATACTAGCCAGAAGGTATGGCTCATGGATCCGCATCAAGATGAGCCGGTGATCATCAACCCACGACCGCGGGTTGAGAATCGAGACGCTATGGAAAGTTCGAATAGTAGCGACATTATGGGATCCTCTGATGCAATGGGGGTTTGCCGAAAAGGAATATTTGTAGAATTGGCTATGGCGCACATCGACATTCTTTTTTCATTTTCAGCCATTTTTCTTTAGTTTCTTTGTCTGCATTTATAAGTGAATACCTCCTAGAAGGGAAATAGAAATTCCTATCGAGGCAACCGATACAGAAGGCGAAGGACGTATGCGAAGGGAAATCTGTCGCTAGGGATAATATTAGACGTGTAATAATCGAGAATTGCGAGAATTGTGATTATGAAGATGTGTTGTAAAATGGGATGCTCCATAAGGTGAAAGACAAAGTTACCTAGGTACTTGATCTAGACTTAACTTAGTACCTGCCCAAAGTTTTGTTACCTTTCCAGGGCGGGCAAGGGTGCCTCGTCTGCTCGTGTATTGAGATGCCGGAAGGAGCCCGCAAGTAACCTACCCAACCTTAGTAAGCTCACGAACCACCAATGAGGCTCTACCATGACAACATCCCTTGAAGCTTAACCTGCGACAAGGCGACAACCCGCTATTACTTTTGATATCCTCATCCTACAAATATCGCCAGAGCTCAATGGGCCAGGGAGCCATTTATCGAACCAGATAACGCCCAAGGTCATGTTTGAGTCTTTGCGGCAGCGACATCTCTTCAATCGAAGCGCTGAGCCTCCCAAAGCATCGCGCATCCACATCCACAGCTACAGCTACAGCTACAGCTACCCTTAGCTTCTCAGCTAAGCTGTCGCAATGTATTGGCCCATTGGAACACCACGTATCCATGCTACCAGCAGCAGTCGATCTCCAGCATTCAAACTTTTTGTCTCACACGATGGGCTGGCAAGTCCCTCCGATTCGAGCCTGACACCATCGCCTGGTCCCTCGAGTTCCCAGCCCCGCGGTCCCCTCGATGATCTCGACTCTCCACCACTACCGACGCCGATAACTCCAGGAATCCGACCTGTTGAGCATGATGATTATGCAACAAGCCAACCCCCGCAAGTGTCAGAAAGCACCGAGACTGGAGGCATTCCTATAAAAGATCCTATACTGGCGTTACGAGTCTCGCGGACCGGAAACCTATTTGCTGTTATCACGACAACTTCGATAACAATCTGGCAGACCAAGGTTAGACCTTCAAGACATCTTGAATCTGCCTCGATCTATACTGACAAACAAAGCCTGCTGTTATCTTAGCTGTGGTTATTCGATCAGATTACTCCCTTGAAACATACGGCAGGAATGTCGACCTCTTGTTAAGACCTGATGCTGCCATTCTTGTCATACACACCGATCAGGGCTATCTCATTACTTACTCTCTAGCTACGGATTCAGATTCGCGTGTATACAAACCCCATTTTGCAAATTATAGCAATGTTCAGCGACGCAGGCAGAGTCTCATCGGAAGCCTGACTGGACTGCCCCCTGACCAAATCTTATGGGGTGCTGGCGAAGGTCCAGGGGTTCGTGACTTGAGTGTACGCTTCAGAATGGTAATCAAGGTCGATGCAGGTATCGAAAGTGCACTTGCCCTTGACGATGAGCTCATGGTGTCGACAAGGAAGCCTGCTGCGGTTCAATGCATTCGTTGGACTCCAGACAGTACTGGGTCGCAGACAAGAACCGAAATAATCAGCCGCATGGGATGGGTCGAGAAGAAGGCAACTATAATCGAAATGACACATGATCGTCCCATGAATCTATTGACATGGATCACAAGCAGTGGGCGAGCGTATGCGGTTCAGCGATACAACCACCGAGCAGAGAACAGCCAGGCGGACGATCCGGATGCGAAGCGACTATTCAAAGGTCACTGTTTTCACGTACCTCAAAGCGAAAACGACCGTGCCATCACGACTGTTATAAACGCACGATTCTCGCTCATTGCTGTTGGTTGCTGCGATGGCACTGTGCAAGTTTACTCCGTTCGCGACTATGCTGGGAATATTCCTCACTCACACACCCACCAAATTCCTGTTTCAACCGCGTCCTCCGGAGCATTTACAACTTTAAGTTATTCGCCCGATGGTTATTGTCTGTTTGCGGGGTTCGAAAAGGGCTGGTCAACTTGGAGCATGTTTGGTAAGCTTGGAAGTCATAGTTTTGGATCAGAAGAAACAACATCACGCGCCAATGGAGAGGAATGGTTATCTGGGATAGCCGGAGCTACTTGGGTTGGTGGCGGATCCGAAATCTTGATGACGGCGCGCAAGCACGAAGCAATATGGTCTCTAGAGATGGCCAAGAATGCCGTTACCGGATGTTACAACGAGGCGAACGTCTTTCGGACAGTGCTGCAGACACCTTCAAGCGTGATGGTCTACAGAGGTTATGACGTCCCTGACCTTACCAGCATTTCGGCCGAACCTTTCCTATGGCACACAGCGAAAGTACCTCCGACGTACCTCCTGAATCAGTGGCCAATCCGACAAACAGTCATTTCTCCAGATGGGCGCTACGTCGCTGTAGCAGGTCGTCGTGGGCTCGCTCATTACAGTGTCAACAGCGGCCGTTGGAAGACATTCACTAATGAGTCTATGGAGAATGAGTTCCAAGTTCGAGGCGGCATGTGCTGGCATCAGCATATCCTTGTTGCTGCAGTAGAGGCAAACAGAAAATTCGAGCTGCGGCTCTTTTCCCGCGAGACAGCCCTTGATTCGGCACAGACCCTGCATACCCAGACAGTCCCGGCTCCTGTGGTGTTGGTCACTACTTCCGGAGAGGACTCACTTCTTGTTTACACGTACGAAAACTTATTATACCATTTTATTTTCACACCCCACGGGGGATCTATACGGCTCATCCAAGTGGGCCAGATTGCGTTCCACGGTATCGTCAGATCCCCCGCACGAGTCCGAGGTTTGAGTTGGATATTACCCGATACGCAGTTAACAGATGGCGACCCGTCCCAAGATGTCGCTGTCGCTTCGGTAATCTTTTTGGTCGACGGCAAGCTTGTCTTGCTGCGGCCATCGCTGAATGAAGAGGGCCAACTCAAGTATGATATGCGTGTCATCGCACAAAACGTGGAGTATCACGCCAGCGTCAGGGACCAACCGTTGCGAAACGCCAACAGACAGTTGGAGGATAACCCGCTGCGGAACGGACCACCAGCGTTGAGGGATTCTCTTTGGGTGTTCGACGGAACGGACCTCAAAGCTTGGCCAGATATCAATGAAGTGCTCAATGCAACCGGAGAGAATGGTAAGGAGTCGCCATCTCCAGTCTCGATACCCGTGGATTTCTATCCCCTTTCCGTTCTGTTAGAAAAGGGGATTATATTGGGAGTCGAGTCGGATCTTGTTCAACGTCGTGATGTAAACTTTTCGTATTTTCACTTCGCAATCAGGGTAAGTTCTGAAGAACATGATGACAATTCAGTAGCTGACTATAAACAGACACATCTGATACTTCCAGATCTGCTACGATTCTACCTAATGCAAAGCAGATCAGTTGAGGCATCAAACTTGGCACACCAGTACAAAGAGCTTGAATATTTTGCACACGGACTCGAAATATTGTTACATCGGGTATTGGACGAAGAGGTTGACACGTCCCCTAAGCCTGTAGATGCCGTACTACCTCGCGTACTATCCCTCTTGTCCTCGTTCAAGGAGTATCTCGATATCGTGCTACAATGCACGCGCAAAACTGAAGTACGACAATGGAAAACGCTGTTTGCGTATCTCCCACAAGCCCAGGAACTATTTGAGGAGTCTCTGCAGAGAGGATCGCTCAAGACCGCGGGAGGATACCTTATCATATTGCACACATTGGATGAATTAGGTTCGTCGACCGAACAGTCGGTGCGATTGCTTTCCCGTGCGATGCGGGAGGGCGACTGGGACTTATGTAAAGAACTAGCACGTTTCCTAGCGGCTATGGATGAAACGGGTGAAACGTTACAAGAGGCCATGAGGATGGTGGAGGTGGTACTCAAACAAGATACAGGACAGGATGGCGTAGGGAGTCGACTTCAAATTCCGTCGTCGCGAGCAACAAACGGGGGAAGCGGTTTGACAAGTGGTGACGAGGACGGAGCCTCTGAATCAGATAGGCGTTCTGGGAGCGACCGAGGGAGTGTCACCTCGACGATCGACGCCACTTAGATCGCATCGGGATCTCTTGTGCATTTGGGTTCTGTATTTTAGCAACAACAGGAGTTAAGGCTGGGATTGGAATATGATGCGGTTGCTGGGATTGGCTTTGTTGTGTTGTTTGGACGAAGATTTACGGCCGATTAGCATGAGAAGGGATATTACGGAAATAGAGCTGATAGATGAACGGAGCCTTGCGAACGTTTTCCAGCAGACCGGCCTGGAAAACACGCTTCACTGAACATATTAGTGCGTTGAGTAAATTGGCCATAATAAATGGTATCTATGCTCGCAACTGACTTTCGAGCAGAGTTATTAGACAATCAAATATGCTTTCAGTTGACTATCGGTTCACAACGGATAGTAATGCATGGTGCAAGAATTGAACAAGAACACGGTTATATAAATTCTTTTGTTAACAGTAATTTCCCCAATAAGAACTATGAGCAATCTTGTTTTCTTTGAGTAATGGCAAATGGTGATGCTTCCATGGTGTTGAGGCGCCAGTGGATGGGTCAGGATACGTACTCCACCAAGTCACGTTACCTGACCGATTAGGTGGTGTCCATCCATCCCTATCGCAAATGGAGAAGACGGAGACCTGGACGCAGACGGCTTTTACAACCCCACCATCAAGTCCAGCCCAAGCCTACCGACATACCTACCTACAGCAATCCCAAGCCCAGACCTCACAAGACTGCCGACTGGGTCAGATTTAACAAAAACGATACATACGACACGAAACGAAACGATACTACTTGCGAGACGATACCCACGATAATACACTCAAGCTCACGCTCACCCACAACTCAATCAATAATATCAAGACTCCCACCGAGTCTCGCGCATCAACAACTACCCAGCGACTTCAGCCTAAGCTAGGACATGGTAGCTCGTCTCTGAGCTGCCTTTGTCAATAGCTTTCCTTTTTCTTCCCTGCGCCCAGCATGATGGATGACTATGTGAGCGAGTCGGACAGCGACTACACGAGCTACTGGAGAGATTGGGTGAGTACATCAAGCATCTGTCAAAGCCCCGACCACGCGCTCTGGATTTTGATCGCCGCTTGTCATGGTGTTGTGATATTCATACGGCCTGCCAAAGCGCGGGGTCACAGGGATCCTCTTCTTTTTTCCCCCGTGTTTCGAAATTTCACATGCTAATCAAAGGTCTTTGCAGTTTATCTCATCGAGGGGCAACGAGTACTTTTGTGAAATCGACGAGGACTACCTCACAGACAGATTCAACCTGACAGGCCTTAACACCGAGGTTCAGTACTACCAATATGCGCTAGATCTCGTCACCGATGTCTTCGACCTCGAGTGCGACGATGAGATGCGCGAGGCTATTGAGAAGTCTGCGAGGCACCTCTACGGCCTTGTGCATGCTCGCTATATTGTTACGACTAGAGGTCTATCAAAAATGGTATGTGCATTCCCTACTACTCCTCTGCCGACCACTTACTAACCGCTCTGCAGCTTGACAAGTATAAGAAAGCCGAATTTGGAAAATGCCCTCGTGTCATGTGTCACTCTCACCCCCTCCTCCCCATGGGTCTCTCTGATGTCCCCAACCTGAAGCCTGTCAAGCTCTACTGCGCCAGATGTGAGGATATCTACAACCCCAAGTCATCGCGACACGCCTCCATCGACGGCGCCTACTTTGGCACCTCGTTCCACAACATCCTCTTCCAAGTTTATCCTGCTCTCATCCCCACCAAGAGTGTCGATCGCTACGTGCCGCGCGTCTACGGCTTCAAGGTGCACGCATCTGCGGCTCTAATTCGCTGGCAGAGCTCTAAGCGCGATGAGATGCGCCGTCGGCTTCGCAAGCTTGAGATTGACACTGGTTTCCGTGACGAGATGGAGGACGAGGAAGAGGACGATGACGAGGAACTCGAGTTTGAGGGGATAGATGGCCGTATGGCTGTTGTGGAAGGCCTTTAGGAAACTGGTCAATCCATTACTCAGGAGTAGAGTGTATGCCGGGATACTGAAGACAAATCCCAATGTCACATCCTCTGGCCGTGTGAGGTGGCCCAAAGGGCACATATGGACATTCCATGGAAACCGTCCTCGCTTTCTCGGTGGCTAATCAGTTTAATCGAAGGGATATGAATCTTCTACTGGTCGAATACCCGTCACCTCCTATGGAGGGGCTATGCTGTCGCCTTCATGGCAGTTGGTTCGGTTCTGGATTGGCGTTCGGCGGCAAGTCATGTAAGGCAAGGCTGACAGGGCTGGTATAAACCACAAATGGGTGAAATGGTATTTTCTTGAATTATAGTTGTTCAATAAGAAGCGTTTGTTTTCTGCTGCATCATATTGCCAATTGGATTTCTCAGACTGGTAACTGTGCCTTTGGGCAATTGCTCAGTCATATTTAGCAACCATGTTGATGTCAGGTTGAAGATGGTATAAATCAGTCATTTCATTGTTCGTATCGTATCGTGCCAAATATCAAGTAGTCTATCTGCCTGCATACAACCCTTTCGCTTCCATTACAAACAAGGAAATCCAACCCTGCCCGAGATTCCATGCACGGGTCTAATCTTTTTACCCTCGACCTGGATATACCGTACACGCAACATTTTAAAAGAAAACATTGCACACATATATAATGAAAAGGTATCGCTGTTCTTCAAGAGCCGCTTTCTTCGTGGTGAGCTGCTCCGCGGCTCTCAGACGCGGTTCTCGGCATAATGTGCGTCACCGTAGCGGCTCTCAGCGAACCGGTTATCGGGGAATCTGTTCTCTAGACGGTCGGAGTCATCCATGCGCTGCAATTCCACATCTTGGAAATTTTGGCTTGGACGAGGCTCTTCTTGATTAGAAGAGGGGCGAACGTTTCGCTGCGCCAGTGCTGATGTCATGGGAGGATATGATGTATCTCCGGATACGGCCGTATCACGACGGGTTGGCGCATATGAGCCAAGCTCTTCGTCTGTGCCAGCATAGCCATGTCGTCCGACTCCAGCCCAGAAGGCACGCTCATCGCTTCGAGGACCCCAGGCCCAGCCTGCACCAGCACGAATCGGCAAATGGTAGTAACGGAACGCGAAGACGGCGGCGATGAGACCCATTAAGTAACCGAACAGAATATCAAAACCGTGGTGACGACGGTCGTGCCAGCGCGAACCAGCAATGAAGATGGAAACACCGAAAGGCAGAAGGCCAAGAGCAAGGAGATAGACTGGGGGCGCAGCAGCTTGGCGACGCAACGACTGGACCTTGGCGTTTTCTTGTCCCGCGCCTCCCTTTGCAGGTGCAGAGGAGAAAGATCCGTCTAGACCGCGCGAGCGTGAAGGTTCATATGGATCGACAACAGAGCCAGTACCGATACGAGAGGGGAAAGCAGCATGGCTGGCAGCTCCCGCGACAGAGGCAGCTGAGGGCATGACGAAGGGGATAGTAACGGCAAATTTGCTGGCCAGGAATAGTGAAGCGTAGATGAGGCCACCGGCAGCAGAGGAAGAGTGACCGCTAGGATATGAACGGAAACCATCATCGATCTTGTACTTGTCCTTCTGTTGGCAAATGGCAGCGGAAACGAGCTGGCCGGTCATGCCGCGCCATTGGAAACCACCGACAAGGTACTTCTCGATATTGTCAATATCGGGTTCACAGCGAGCGAGGAGATCCGGTCGTGGTTTGCCAAACAAATTCTTCATCGAGCTGGTAAAGAACCACGACAGCGTGAGGGAGAGGACGAGTCCGAGTACACCAACATGGAGCTCCCACAGTTTTCGCTGCCAGATGAGAGTCTTTGGGGTGCCTTTGGGGACGGTCGGGCCGGGGACGAATATCAAAGAGACAACGGCGACGATGACGAAAGGGACGCCGATGGCGAGGATGAAGAGAAGATAGGCGGGAACGAGTTCATGTTCGGCAAAGGGGTATCTGCCATGATAGTTAGCTTCATAGAGTACAACGAGCAGAGATCATGGAGCTTGGAGCATAGAAGCTGCAGCATGGCTATCGTCATAGCTGAGGGTATGTATCCGTGGTAGACGTACGAGATGTTAGGATCAACAAGTGAAAATGGTCGCTTAGCAGGCGCAACTTTGTCGAGCCAACCTCCGATACCAACAAAGACAAAGCAAATGATCCAGTCGGAAAGATAAGACAAGATAAGTCGGATGGGGAAGCGACGGCCTCGCAGACCGTTGGATATCGTTCCTAAACCTGAATCGCCCATTTTGTAATAGGAATGCATAGTCTAGCCAAGAAGGAGGGGAGAAGAAGATCGAGTGCCGAATCGGGGGGATGATGTTTATTTGAACTCTGGGGCTTGTCGTCACACACTGCGTTTAGAAACGAAAAAAAGCCCCCCGTTTTCCGTTTGCTGCGAACGCTCGAGACGGGAGGTAGGTTTGCTGCGTCTGGGGGAAGAGGCTTTGGGGCGTGCAAAGAGAGAGAGCTGAGGTGTGTGCGCGGAAGAGAGCAAGAAATCAGCTAGTCAAGCCAAGCGAAGTAGCAGCAGCAGTTTTGGGCCTTCTTGGTATGCGACGAGGAGGAGTCTAGGGTCTTGGAGTAGGGATTGGATATGAATATGGCGATGATGAGCATACCTAGACTAGGTATGGGGAAAGTGGAATATGGGGTTGGTGGTGCTGGATACAGGCGATGTCTCACTCTGATCACTCGCGATTTTTTTAAGTTCTCGTCAATTACTTTCCTCGAGTCAATCGCAGACGGGAGCCAGTGATGCTTCTTTCTATGCTTGATATAGATGATCGTGCGAGGTTTTACCTTGACTAGAAGTTGGTCTTTTTTGGAAACTGATGTAAGAAACGGGGCTGACGGTTCTCACAGGGCATTGGGTGGGAGTCTCTTCGGTAATTGGGGGGTTACGTGGACAGCATCTAGTTCACGGCACTGCTGGCGCTGGAGGTGCGGGTACAGGTACAGGTACGAGCTGGAAGGCTGAGCGGAAGGGCAGGCAGGGGCCAGGTCTCCAAATAGGAGAATAATGCTAGAATAGGGGCCCTATTCTGGAACACAAGGGCAGTTTCATGCTGCTACCTGGTGGGCTTTTCTTGCAATGGTTCCTCCATCCAGGCAATCTTTACCCTCAAAATCCTTTGTTGGTTTTCTCCCGTCCTTACCTATGAAAGCGTTTGAGCATGCGCGCGCCTGACGTGGTGCTCTAAAGTAGAGATACCGCCTGGAGTATCCTCTGAGGCTATGACGAGTCCCCTGTAGCGTCAGCGGCGTAGGCGGAGCCTCATTGGGGAAATGCTCGCGTGGTACCCGCTTGTGATCCATCTTCGCTCGTTGATCGATTGCTATTTTGACGATTGACAGGCCTTGAGGAGTCCGACAACGTTAGATTTCAGCACAGACTCGTACCAAGAGTTAATTGCTTGCCTGTTTATCCACGATAGCAATGCACAAATTCCGAGGATAGTAACACCTGCAATTCGGACTGGCGACCAGGCGTCACTCGACGACAATATGTGCAGAAAGAGTAGGTACCCAGTAGGTTATTATAGTCCGTGTCTACCTAGTAGGTAGAATTGTGATTATGTTTAGGGAGATTTCACCAAGTCTACCTACTAGGTACGTACTGTAGCTTAGTACAATGGAAATTATGCTAGCTCACTTACCTATTATTACACATGTTGGGAGTCTCCATCCAAATTGCCCTGTTTTAGGCTTTCTGTGACTGTGACCAGTTAACTCCGTTGGACTACCTAGGTACCTAGGTAGGTAGGTACACACGGACGATTTATATGGTGAAACTGTATCCGATCTCCCTACCTAGTAGGTAGTCTTGACCACAATCTTCATTTAATACCGCACAACGCCCAAGTTAGATAGGTATTCCTTGAAAAGTGATGACCCCCAGGCATGGCCAAGCCCTGCCATGATCTGCGGTCATCTGTTCCAACACAGTAACTCCGAACCTTCCCATCCAATCATGAGTCTCGAGTGAGAAATAACCTTAAATTTGTTGTCCACTCGACTACGTCAATGGCCGACAACCCTGTGGTTAGGATCAAAAGCAAGGCCTCCCTCCATTTCTCATTTCTTCACCCTGGGATAATTATTCCCGCAGGTACCGCAAACCGGGCATTCCTCCTAGTTACCTATTTATGTTAAATATACATTTATTTCGCTGCGTGATGCGCCCTTGATTGGGTTCTAAATGCATGCCATCACATTGCGTGACTCTTTGAGGCTGTGCAAAGGAAATTCTGTGGGCTTGACCTCCCCTGGCACAATTGAAGTCGATTATGAATTGAGCTCTATGGTCCCAAAGGGCGCCACTCATTCATTTCCAGCGTTTGCTGATAGGCTATTTCGTATCTGGGATGGATACGGAAGCTGTATCCGTACAGAGGTACGATTGCTCAATGTTCGTAGCATTGAGACATCATCCATCGTCTTGACGTGCATCCTTTATCACAAAGATGGTTCGGGCAATTTTAGATAATTATAGTATGGACTTCGACTCAGCCTTTATCAACTCTTTGTTGCAGACAGAGAACCCTTGAAAGCTCTTGTGCTGCGTTGCGGTTGACACAACGCTGTTACCTAGGTGAAACCCGATACCTCTTTGTCTTATTGAAAGGTTTCTGTGTTGGCCAACGTCAAACTTTCAACCCTCAGCGGCAGTACGGACTAGTGTCGACTCTGTCGAGAACATCTGGAAGGGTCGATCAGGGTTTGATAAGCCCTGAAAGCTTCTCCGAGGCTGCTTGACTTGCCTGTGCATCCACTGCTCGTATCTGCTTTCAACGTGCGATTCGTAACAGGCAATGAATAGCTTTGATCATCTTACACATGCAAATAAAACCCGCCAACTCCAGACTACGGCATAAGATCGTTTTCTCGTGGTTCTTGGATTAAGACGCCCATCGCGCCTTCATCTATAATGTCACATATAGTACAATGCAGCGTCGTAATATACAATGCACTGGAGCCCAACTCTTTCTCGACTTGGCATGTGCTTTTCATCCCATCCTTCCACTCATCACGCGGCCCCGTCAATGCCCTTAGTTTGCCTTGTCTCGGCGCTTGCCGTTGTTTCGAGGTCGAGGCACGACCACCCACTTGTTTCTGTTGTGCTTGCGTCGGGTCTTGTAACCACTCTTGGTCTGAACAAGGCGTTAGTTTTACTCTGTATAGCAGATGGTAGTTTGGCTGGCTTACAGGAACACCCCAAGGAGACACAGGGTGGCGGTTACCCTTCGACTTTCCTCTACCACCACCGTGAGGATGATCGACTGTAGATTATGTCAGTAGTTGTTTTCGTGAAAATTATGTATATCTCTCACCCTTGTTCATAGCAACACCACGGACCGTAGGTCGAATGTTGAGCCATCGACTTCGTCCAGCTTTACCCAGCTGGCGGTAGTGGTGGTGAATGTTACTCGCGACACCAATTGTAGCACAAGCATCCTTACTGACTCTTCGGACTTCGCCACTCTGAAGTCGCACCTCGACATACTTGCCAGTCATAACTCTGGTACCATCATCCTTCGTCTCTTCGTTCTTGTTGACTACCACAGCAGAGGTTCCGGCACTGCGGCAGAAAACTGCTCCTCTCCGGGCGGCTGATCCGACAGCAAATACCGTAGTGCCGACGGGAATCATGTGCATGGGTAAACAGTTGCCACGGAAGGCAGTCTTGGCAGCCAAAATACCCGGATCGATGATACCACCCATACTGTCGAGGAGATCTTGTGGGATACCCGCGCGATAGCTATGTACGATATCTCCGGACCTTAGTCCATCAGCGGCAAGAATATAGGTGTGACGTCCCGTGGCTTTCTCGGTAACAAGGGCAATGTGTGCACTTCGTCCAGGGTCGTACTCGATGCGCTCTACCAGATGAGGTCCTGGCCGATTGCGGATGAAATCAACGGTTCTTATTCTTCGCTTCGCACCACCACCACGATGTCGCACAGTAATTCTTCCAGACACATTTCGACCACCTTTGGCTTGACCCTTCTTGGGAAATGTCAACGGGAGAAAAGGTCGTCCTTTCCAGAGATGATCGTTGATTGGTCGCTTAAGATGTCTTACACCAGGTGATCGGGGCTTGTAGACTCGTAGAATGGCAGCCTGGGCCTCGGGGTTCTCGGCGAGCTCTTTCGGACTGGCAGTAGTTTCATTGGAACGTCTGATAGTCGCATATGTTCGAGGCAAGGATCGGTTCAGCGCAAAGCGCAGGAGGCTTTGCCTCGCTGCTGCGAAATTGAGGCCAGTTTGGAGCATTTTCGGTCTCGGTCAGTGTGGATTCTGAGGGTACTAGCAGTAGGTCCTCATCGATGCCGTTTTGTGTGGTGCGTGGATGATTCGATATCCGGCCGAGGGGAAAGAGAGCTACTTTTGGTAAAGAAGCTCGTTCGAGGGTAGATCCCGGGGATCGGTGACGAATGTCAGCCACTTAGTGCCCGAAAAGACTCGGTTTTAACACCGAGATTGAAATTGGAGTGCACGAGACAGTCGCAAACACACCGACGCTCACCAATTGTGCCCTTTGGTGTCGTTATACAACCGTATTGAAGACGTTGAAATTTCTTCGGATAATGAACAACTTTGTGCCGGCGGGCGGAAGTCTAGCCACAGACGCGGACACGCACCGCCACATTACCCACAGACAGACGCCATCACGTATCTGCCACAGGGCTCTTCCGAATCCTGTCCTACCAACCCTGCGTGCGCGACGAGGTTGGACCAATCACGTAACCGTTGATGGGCGGTTGCTAGGGCGGCAGTCCCATAAAAACACTGGCTTCAGCCGGAAGTAGTACGTAGCTTTTCCAAGATTGCCAACGCTTCAGGGCTTTCGCGACTTGACCTGGATGCAGGCGCGTTTGGGACTGATCTCATCCTACCCGCCCCTCCATACTAAATGTCAAGACCCGTCCACCACCGTCCATCAATTTGACTTGACTTGACACTGACTCTCTTTTCTCTTCTATCTCTGTACTGTACACGTTCATACTTGATCGTCCATCGCCTCCAGGACAGGCCTACCATTCATCTGTTCATCCTTGTATAGTCTCCTCCTATCCCGCCCTCCACTATCAATCTGCATCCATCATCTCTGCTCTTCTGTATTTGTCCCAATCCAGCCCTATTCGAT
Organism: Fusarium chlamydosporum; assembly: GCA_014898915.1. Taxonomy (NCBI): domain Eukaryota; kingdom Fungi; phylum Ascomycota; class Sordariomycetes; order Hypocreales; family Nectriaceae; genus Fusarium; species Fusarium chlamydosporum. The sequence goes on along the minus strand of JAAVUD010000084.1, from coordinate 16,649 downwards.
TTTGTGCATCTCAATCTGCTGCTGCACGCCGCGGTCCAGTTCCCAACCCAAATTCAAGGCGCGTTTCTATACGTCAAGTCGAAAAAAGCCGAGCTTTTCGCATCCCCTTGCTCCTGTCGACATCCAATCCTTTGTCTTCTAGTGGGACATCACGCTTGGAAACCTGACGTACCTAGAGCAACGCGACCTGTCTAGCCGCGTAGGGGTACGTACCCACTTGAGTGGATCTCCACAACCCATCTTCCTTACCCGCTCGTCAAAACACTTCCATCGCCCTCACAACTGCAACCGTTCTTCAACATAAACATCGTCTCCGCCCCATGCTCCCCCATTACTCTTGTCCTTTCACATCACACCTTGTTTACTTCCTTCCATAATCGTCTCCTCCGGGCTGGATCACCCTTTACTAACATACAGCATCAGACGACTCGCCATACATCTCGACTCACAACATTCCTTTCGCGGTGTCTTCACCAGGCTTGATTCAAAGGTTGGTAACCAATTCCTGTTTGGATTCCACTGTCTCAGCAACTCCGCCGCCGTCTGCCTGCTTCCCGTCGCCATTTTAGCCATTTCTCTCATTCATATATCCCATTCGACGCGTCGACTAACTCGTCACCTCTAGCACTATCCCATTGTAAATATCTCGTCCATCAATAACCATTAGATACCCAACATGCCTGTAGTAAGTTGCACAGACGCGATTGGAAACGTTCGGTTTCTCTACCAAACAGGCATTCTAACCTGACCAGCAGGCTCGGGCCACTCGTACGCGCCTCGCCGGCGATGAGAACGACGAGAACAGCGGCACGACGCGTCTTACAAGAGCAAAGGCCGCTGCTCTCAAGGTTGATGAGCTATCAGGGCCTGCCAAGGCTGCTTTGCAAACGAAGAAGTCCACAGTTAACGGCACCGCCGCCGCCAACACGCGGAAACGCGCTGCACTGGGCGATGTCAGCAATGTTGGAAAGGCCGATGGTGTTGCTGGAAAGAAGGCTAAGGGATTGGTCTCCAAGGCTGCTCAGCCCACCGGTATTGAGAAGAAGACCGCGCGAACCACAAGACCTGCTCTCCTAACCAAGCCTACCAACCCTAAACCTGCCCAGTCCGGGCCCGGTACCATCGCCAAGCGAAAGACTGTGTCAGAAACCAAGCCCAAGACCACAGTCGACGAAAATGGTCCCCCATCCAAGAAGCTGCACCAGGCTGAAGAGAATGAGCGGTCAGAGACACCTGAAGAGACTGACGTTGAAAAGCCTGAAGTTTCTGTGGATAAGACCGAGGCTCAAGACGCGCCTTTCGAGTACCCTCCTGGCGTCAAGGACCTGGACAGTGAGGATCTTGAGGACCCCCTTATGGTTGCTGAATACGCCAACGAAATTTTCGAATACTTGCGCGACCTCGAGTGCAAGTCGATTCCCAACCCTCAGTACATGTCTCACCAAGACGACCTCGAGTGGAAGACGCGTGGTATCTTGGTAGACTGGCTTATCGAGGTCCACACGCGTTTCCACTTGCTTCCCGAAACTCTCTTCCTTGCCGTCAACGTTATTGATCGATTTTTGTCGGAGAAGGTGGTTCAGCTTGACCGCCTTCAACTTGTGGGTATCACTGCCATGTTCATCGCGTCCAAGTATGAGGAAGTTCTTTCCCCTCACGTCGAAAACTTCAAGCGCATTGCCGACGATGGTTTCAGCGAGGCTGAGATTCTCAGCGCTGAGCGATTTGTCCTCAGCACACTCAACTACGACCTCAGCTATCCCAACCCCATGAACTTCCTTCGCCGAGTTTCGAAGGCCGACAACTATGACATCCAGTCTCGTACCATCGGAAAGTACCTGATGGAGATCAGCCTCCTGGATCATCGATTTATGGCCTACCGACCCAGTCACGTCGCTGCTGGTGCCATGTACTTGGCGCGACTGATGCTCGACCGCGGTGAATGGGTATGTAAACAAACAATTCAATGCAGCGCAACGTTCGCTAACCCTTGTACAGGATGCCACACTATCTTACTATGCTGGTTACACTGAAGATGAGATCGAGCCTGTCGTCCACCTCATGGTCGATTACCTTGCTCGTCCTGTTGTGCACGAGGCCTTTTTCAAGAAGTATGCTAGCAAGAAGTTCTTAAAGGGTATGTCTGTTCTGTCTCTTGGAATTCACATTTAATTGACTTTTGATGTAGCTTCTATTCTCGCTCGCCAATGGGCCAAGAAGAATGCTGTTCTCTTCGGGATTACCGATATTGACCTGGCTCTCGATCAAATATCGTAGATGCCTCCGACAACCATCAGCATTTACTGCTCATCTTATTCGATACCCTGAAAAACAGGATACTCGGCACGCGGTTGGAATAAAATGTACCGCCGCTTCATGACGTTAATAGATCACCGACGCTCTTTGGTCACCCTTTCGGGCCATCACGATACCACACATCTGTTGATACTCGGGCGAGAATGCTATGGAAAGCACTTGCCGCTCTGGTCTGGATTCATATTATCACTGTCTGACATGCGGACAGCATCTGCACTTTTTTTGTTTGCGATTGTCTGGTTATTGCACATTTTCCAAAACATGCTTTTCGTCTTCATACATGGCGCATGGAGTCACTGGCGAAGGAACTCAAGGGCTTGGTTCGGCTGGTAGGAGTTGGCTGTGCAGACGGCCTATTCATGGGGCAAAGGACGGGGAGTAATGGAAAGATGTACGACATCGGCCATGAGGGTTGTTTGTAGATGCAAGCTGAGCTTGACATCCGGTCGTCTAGCAAGGGTCTCGATGATTTGAGTAGCAAGGCTCCGATGCGGCTTTTTCGCATCTCGGCGGCTGTCGTGAAAAGGGCCTGTGATAGAAAATTGTACATATACCATGACCGGATTACGGAGGAGCCCAGGGGGGCAGGAATGAAGTTTACATTTGACGAATGACTTGGACCATGCTTATGATTGTTGACCGGGGGGTGATTTGGCGCGGTCTCACCGGATCGAATGTTATCGCATTCGTTTCCCGTTTATCAGAGTCGAAATTAAGGTTGTTTTTACGCACACAATGATTAATGCGCATATGGTTGCCATTGGAAACGGGAACCATGACATCCATGGTTTTTCGCGCACACTAACTAACAAAAGGATTGTCGCGTCAGGCCCACCCACCAGACGACACGCTCTCTTGGGCGTGTGGCATGTGTGTGACTGCTCGTTGGTGACCCGCACTAGCCATGCATTGATTGATTGACTGGACTGGACTGGAAACCAGATGTACCTCTTTCCTTTGATGTGTGGCTTGCTTGGCCTTTAGTAGGCACTTTATCGCCATTCAACTGTAACCTACCTACCTAATCTAACTTCAGAGGACAGACCCAATTTGATAGCAATTGTATCTTAGACTTCCACAGTGGTTCCGCAACTCCGGGTCGGTTTTCGACATATCACTCACTCATTGCCACTTTCTTCTTGGCGGTAACACGGCTGACCGCCGACTGGGCGCAAGGGTTTACAAGGCAACCAAACTTATGAACAGCCCGTCTGGTTTAAACAGCCCATCACTCAATCAATATGGCACCAGTTCTCCGAGCAAGGCAGAGCTTGGCCAAGGACAAGTTTTCTAGCTACTTTGGAAACCTCAGGAGTCAGCCCTACAATGATGCCAATAACTCGCGAGGTTCAAATCCTCACAGGTATGCCCTCGCAATTTGGAGGGAAGTGACATTTTATCGGTACTCACTGACGTGAATTATTAGTTTACGCTGCATTGCATGGAATCCCCTCGGAACCCTGGTGGCAACAGGTTCATCAGAGAAGACTTTAAGAGTGTGTGAGTTAATCCACTCACCAACTTGATCAGTTCCTATGCTGAAACGAAGCAACATAGGGAATCCTGAGAAGCCTCATGTAAAGTTCTCGACGGAGCTCAAGGGTCACTCAGCGTCTATTGAGAAAGTTGCGTTTAACCCAACAAAGGATGCAGAGCTCTGCAGTGTGAGCAGCGACGGCGTGGTCAAGTTTTGGGATGTACGGACGAAAGCGTGCTTCAATGAGGTCAAAGGACTCGGCGACGCCTTCACACTTGTTTGGGCACCAGACGGCAACTCGCTCCTTGTCGGGAACAAGGCAGATACCATCCACGTTCTATCACCAACTCAACCCACGCCTATCAGTACTCATCAGCAGTCTGTGCAAACCAACCAGATCGCATTCTGTTGGAGTGGCCAGAAGATATTTGTGACCACGGCAGAGGGCCGCATTCGGGTCCTGTCGTACCCGGGGTTTGAGCCCGTGCTGCGGAGCAAACATGGGGATGAGACGAGCGAGTATGAACTTAACGGGCATACATCGTCGTGCCTTACTGCGGATCTGCAGCCCACAGGGCGGTATCTGGCAACTGGTGGTTCAGACTCGATCATTGCGTTGTGGGATACAACAGACTGGATATGCCAGAGGACGATCACTAGGATGGTCGGGCCCGTCAAGAGTCTTAGTGGGTTGATTGTATCTGTTCGTTTTACACGGTTTCTGACCATTTGGTATGCAGGCTTCACATTTGACGGTAGTTTTGTCGTCGGCGGTAGCGACGAAGGTAAGGATTCTTAAGTTCTGGGCTTCGGGCAGTTTTGCTAACGGCGTTGTGTCTAGGGTCTGGGCTAGAGATATCCCATGTTGAAACGGGAGATCACGTACACACTTTCAAGACGGCGGGTGCATGTCCAGTAGTTGCTTGGGCCCCAACACGGTATTGCCTAGCGTACAGCGATCTGGGGATCTTGAGAATTGTGGGTGTCGATGTCGACAGAAAATAAGACAAGCAGCCTCTTGCTCGGGTTGGAATAACGGTGTAATGAATGTAAAGAAGTCCAACGCAGGTCTCTCGTTCACATTGGGCCAGTTAAAAGCAGAACTACGGGTGGCTGAGCGAGCCTGCGGTTAGCTAGCTAAGCTCGACAATGAAAGGTGTTAATGAGTGTTTGACACTGCATGTAAGACGGGGTAAATGGCTACCGATCTACCAGCTTAAGACCCAGCACCAAGCCGTGGAAAAGCGAGGTATGCGAGGGTGCGCAGCGAAGGCGAGTAATCCAACGAAGCTCACTGAACGTATGCAGTGATTTTGTATCAGTAACGATGAGGGATTCGGCAGCTTAGGTTTGCATACGTGACATAGTTTCGTGACAGAAGAAGAATCAGTTGTTGCTCTTCAGGGGCAGTGCAGCGATAACATGCAGGCGAATTGGGTCAGATTATGCCTTTTTTTTGTCTCTCCCAGCCGAGGTATGTCAGATATGGAAAGGTGATATCTTTTCTCTGTCCATCATTTTGACGATTCCTAGTGACGTCAAAATGTAAGTACCTAGGGGTTCACTGAATCCAGGATTCAATGTTATATCCAAGAAGAAGACTTGAGACACTTGTTATTACCCCATGGGTGTAGTAGCATAGATATGTAAAGCGCAAACTTGCCGACAAGAGACCACAATATGTCAATGACTAGGTAAGTTTTCAATATATAGCATCAATTCTCTTACTGAGAAACATAGCAGGTTACACCACATGAACGTTGACCGTTCGCTGACAGCTTAGTATGTACTGCCTAACCTGGACATACGTGATGCATTAATCGATTTGATAATATTAGGTTAACCTTCAACCAAGGTGTTTGTTTCAACTCCTATTGAGATGCTATGCGAGTACGATTACTGCATGTTCGAGCTTCATTTTGTTCACAGATTCAAGCTTAAGTATAGTGCAGGGTAAGGTTGATGACAGTACCTACAAACCATAATATTTGACTGAGAGTCGGCCGCTCAAAATCTGGACGACTGACACTAACACGGAACGAAGCGAAGCGCGTGGCTGTGCCACATGAGATGACACAAGGTTGGGAATTTATGATCCAAGGCCGAACAGAATCATGATTGTTGTAAATACCTTAGTAGTACCTGACCACAAGTCTTATTCAGAGTACATATCTGCAACCTGGTCACAAGCATGCATTACATACCTACTAGATATGATAACTACCGAAAATTTGCGGAGAATCCAGGCCAGGTCCAGGATAATACCATGGGAGATAGGTACCTATCCGTTCACCATTACATTAGTAATACTCCACATGGACCCGTGGACCCCTATCCTTGCAGCAGCAGCACCGTGACTGGCTGTAGGGCTGCTCAAGCCCGCTACAAACGTTCCCCAAACTACTGTACATAGCTTACTACAGGTCCAGGAGACGCCAGGCAGCGAGGTGCATCGCGGCAAGCACAACCGTGTTCCCGTAGACTGCCGCAAGAGGGAGTGGACGTTTGGAGGCTCTGGAAGCAGGTTAGGCACTACCTACAGTACTGTAAGGTATGTTAGATTTTGGCTGTTACTAGGCCCCCCCCACCTCGCCTCGCCTGCACCTAGGCACCTAGTACCTAAGGAGGTTTACCAGCAACTGCCATCCATTACCATGAATATCCGCTGAGATGAGTTAAGCTTGAGGGTCCCACCTGCCTCCGTCTTTAACTCCGTAACACCTCACTGTTGGTTGAGCTTGAATCTCATTCTCTTCATGCCCGTGCCCCGTATCGTTGTGCCTCTCCCGGCTCAAACTTGACCCAACATTTTCCGATCCACGACCAGGTATACTTTGTTACCAACCCTTTGAAGTCTCTGGATCTTGTCCCGGCAGAGGCAGGCCCTTCACAACTGTGACATTCTGCTGAGCTTTCTTATCCCCGCTGTCTTATCAACCATCTCGCGCCACAACTCCTCCAAAATCGACATCGATACCGACACCATCATACAAGCCATATTGACAACCATCAATGTCGAATTCACCAGAAAACGGATCTGCCCCTGGCGGCCATAAACGTCCCCGAAGCGACGACGCCGATGGAGACGACGCTGCACCCCAGCAGGACATCCCCGACAATGCGAGTGTTCCTAAGCCAAAGCGATTGGCCTGTATGATATGTCGGAAGCGCAAGCTCAAGTGCGATGGCGTGCGACCCAGTTGTAGCACTTGTTCTCGCCTTGGTCATACTTGCGCCTATGATGAACAGAGGAGGAAGAGCGGTCCTAAGCGTGGTTACGTAAAGGCACTCGAAGAGCGACTGAGTAAATCTCGTCCCTGGTCTGCTATCACCTACTTCGTTCACTAACATGCTGCGCAGAACAAGTCGAAACGCTACTGAAAACTCAGGAACCTCCTCAAAATGTCCCAAAGTCTGTTAATGTCGCCATGTCTGGTCCACCTCAAACGGCATCTCCCGCAGCCCTGAACCTTTCGAATGCGCCGATAAATTTAACGGGAGACCACAACATAGACCAACAGTGGAACTTTACAGTCAAGTCACCACAGCAGGGTGTTATAGAGGACTTCAACTTCAATGCCAGTATGGATATGGGCATGAACAGCGTTGGGGGAACTTTCACTTGGGAAATGATTGGTCTAGGCCTCGAGGAACCTTTGCCGCCACAAGATACGATCGACGAGCTTCACCAGATCTATTTTGAAAAGGTTCACCCATCTATACCGATGATCCACAAGTATCGTTATCTTGCCGCTATGAACCTGTGCGTTGGTCCCTTCCGCCGGTGAAAGTTAAGTGGCTGATCTTGTCTTCACAGTGCCCCGAATCAGCGACCACCTGTTTGTCTGCGATATGCCATGTGGACTCTCGCATGTACAATTACAGACAAATATGCGGACCTGAAAGACCTCTTCTACCGACGAGCGCGTAAGTATGTCGAAGCCGATTATGTCAAAGGCTACGGAGAGCACATGATCTCGATCGCTCACTGCCAGACACACACCCTCTTGGCTTCATATGAAATGAAGATGATGTACTTTCCTAGGGCTTGGATCAACACCGGCTCCGCTATCCGTCTTGCTCAAATGTACGTGCCTCTATGCGTACATGCCTCTTTTTTATACTGACTATTACAGGACCGGGCTTCACAGACTAGATGGAACCGGCCTCGATGTGAAGCAGTGCCTTGCACCCCCAAAAGACTGGACAGAACGAGAGGAGCGACGCCGGACATTTTGGATGGCATTTTGCCAAGATCGCTACGCCAGCATTGGTACTGGGTGGCCTATGACGATTGATGAGCGCGACATTATGACCAACTTACCTGCTTCAGAAGATGCATACAACATGAGCAGACCTGAACAGACGCAATCACTGTCCGAGTGTACCAGTCCAATGGGTGCGGGTAAGCTGTCTTCGTTCGGCGGCATCGTGCTCATGGCATGCCTTTTTGGAAGAAACTTGGTACATCTACACCGTCCTGATGCTGACGATCTTGACCATGACCTCAACGGTCCTTTTTGGAAGCGACACCGACAAATGGACAACATCCTGCTCAACACGTCTCTTTGCCTCCCACCACAACTCAAGCTTCCTACTGGTCTATCCAACCCTAATATTGTTTTTACGAACATGAGCATACACACGTCAACCATCTGCCTACACCAAGCTGCCATCTTCAAGGCGGAGAAGAACAAACTGCCAGCATCGGTTAGTGCCGAGAGTAAAGTTCGATGCATCACAGCTGCCAACGAGATTGCGAGCATCATGCGCATGATTTCTCACATGGATCTTTCCACAGTGAGCACAAAGCAGATTGTTCATACCAATGGGAGGGCTAACATGCTGCCAGGTTAACCCGTTCATATCATTTTGTTTATATGTATCTGCGCGAGTATTTGTGCAATACCTCAAGAGTCGCCCGGACGATAGCCAGACCGCTGACTCACTACGATTCTTACTCTCAGCGATGAATGCGCTGAAGCGACGAAACCCGCTGACTGAGTCGTTCCTTGTCCAACTAGATGTTGACCTGGAAGCTCTTGCACTGAGGATCCCCAAGCTCAAGACAGCTTTCCCACGTAACAACGATAGTGTATGTGAAAATGAAGTAGATGGCTTTCGCTTTTATGCTAACATGGTTTAGCCTGGCACAACCGGAGCGCCCAGAGGTGCTAAATGTGACAACCCTGAAGGATTCCAGGGTATTGCCGCGTATCGGAACGAATGTAATTACATGAACCCCTCTGAGAACGACATCAATCAAGCAGGACCACCGGATATAGTTGAGCCCAACAATGACATGCCAAACATGTCTACCGCAGGGGACGGGAATTTTGGAACACAGGCGTGGATGTCAACGGATCAACAAATACCAGCAATTCTCACACCTAGCTCAGGAGCAACTTTTGAGAAGACTGGATCTGGGAGTCGAACTGTTTCAGGCTTTGGAGATATGGCAGGAGATAGCCAGGATGCTTCAGGGTCTCCTGACGCGATGCAATCGAATCGACCGACACCCAACTCAAGCACAGGATCCGATCAGCGAAATCATCTGGTTCCTGGACAGATGAACAGGTCAGGGGCCAACTCGTTCAATGCAAGTCCCATGTCGCCGAACCAAACTTTGATGAACCCAGGTGTACTCGATGGAAGCACACAAGGTTTTTTTGCCGATACATCTGGTTTCGCTATGTCAACAGGCCTGGATCAGAATGGAGGGTTCAGCATGCCGGACGGGTGGGCGGATATCAATGGACAAACAGGCGTTCCCCAAGTGGGTGAAGGCGTTTTAAGAGCATTGATGAATATGGGATCTATGGATGCGATGGACCTTGGAACATGGGAATCAAGGGACACTTAAAACGGAACAACAAGGGAGCCCGAAATAGCGATGGATCTTTCAAGATGAAGCAGCGAAAGTCAGCCTGGGAATCGCCAATATTGGATGCTAAGAATGCAAGAAGAAGAGGTGGACAGTCGCTGCGGGACAAGAATTTACATTGGGGGCGTTTATATGGGATGAATATGTCGGCCATGCTGTACAACACGGATCAGACAATCTGAGGAACGACATGCCTCTGGGCAGGTATTAGGGATACCCGGGATATAATGACAATGCAAATCCACTGTTTATGTTCACAGCAGTTGCGGAAGGGGGAAAGATGGCATGCCGCTGATTCGCTGTGACAGAGGTCATCGCGAAAGACACGCAGGATCACAAGGCGATTCTGCTGAATTAAAATCAACAATTAAGAGCCACGCCCGGTTAGCTCAATCGGTAGAGCGTGAGACTCTTACGAGTACGCGATCTCAAGGTTGCGGGTTCGACCCCCGCATCGGGCTGTTCCTATATTTCGATTGCGAGCGATTGCGAGGCTTTCATTTTTGCTCGTTGTAGAAGATCTTTTTCTTTTATGACGGGCTTGTAAGTGGTATAGGAACCAAGGTATTGACCCAGTACCTACCTGTTCGTCCAGTGATAGTGGGGTACCACCACATGCAGGTGCGGCTCAAACACACTTGACTCCCTTCCTTCCCTACTACGTACAATAGTAGATGGCCACTGGAGTTCCGCACACCCCACCTCCGGGCTCCGGCTTTGTCGCCGGGCCCGGGCTATTGGCGGCACTTTCGGCACCAGGCATGTCTCAGCTGCACCGCGTTGCACCAGGAACACAATCTTGACGGTTATTCCGCTCCTCAAATCAAGGAGGCATATCGCTTGCAATCTGTGCACAGCGGTATCACTAATGCTACACTGGTGACTTCAGGCCAGTTTGGTATACTTGCGCCGACAACAGTACCAGTACCAGTACCAGTCCCAGCACCGATACCGGCGCCGGTGATGGCAGCTCAGCCTATCTCAGAAGCCCTCAACGCGTAACACCAAGGGCACGAACAGGTAGTCCAGAGATCAAACGGTCACTTGAGCGCCAAGATCGTGATTGATCCTCCAGATCTTGAGCAATGGGGAAATAAGTTATTCAACGTTGACGAGACAATCGTCCTTACGCATGAAGAGTAAAGCTATCATATTGCAATATCAAGAGTGTTCGTCTAATCTTCTCAGGTTTGAGACATATTTCCCCCATGTGGACAATGTCTATTATCATCGCTCAACACAACGCTACAAACGGCAGCCCCTAATCTCACATTACTGGGACTGCCGCATGAAAGGCCGCGCCCCAGGAACACCAACATCTGATGATCCAAATAAGAAGAAAGCAAGCGGACCGCTCGTCAGTGCGATCTATGCAATGTAAAGATAAAGATCACAGAGTACTATCCTGCTGCGCGTTCAGAGCTCGGTGATAACAGCTTTCCCAGTGTCAATCTGGCAGGACAGCGTCTGTGGACGATACAAAGAGTCAATGGAAATGGTGGTAATGGGAAGAGTGACGGCGTGGCTGGACCGCATAAGCATACGCTGGAGATGAGCGACGAAATCAAGAAGAGCAGTGTGCAGCGATATCTGGCGAAGCAAGGTAGAGAAAGAAAGGCAAAAGAGAAAGACAAGAGAGTTCGTATACTCATTTCAGCTACAAAAGTGGAAGAAACTGCTAACACTTGAATTCACAAAGAAGTCCAGCCCAAAAGCTACGGGCGCTGCACTCGTGACGATAAGAAAGCGCGCAAAGGAAAATGATTTCAAGTTCTACGCAGCGTGTTATTGGCACGCTATTCCGATATTCTCTTTTATTGCGAGACGTACTGATGATCTAGTCCATTCTCACAACGTGTCTGGATTGCTTTGGAAGCAAAATGCATGTCTTACCAATATTGCGAAATGAACCCTTTTGACAACCCAGAGGAACTCCCTTTGACGCATCCTCGCGGCTGCATACCTGTCATAAAACACGGTCATTGGGCTTGCTCAGAGAGCGCAGTGATATTGGAATATGTGAGCTTGGAGCACTGGAGCCCCAATTTCGCCACTGACAGATCATGAACAGCTTGAGGATCTAGGACAGGGAACGCCATTGCTTCCCTCAGATTCCAGATCAAAGGCCAGATATCGCTTGTGGATCGATCATGTGGGTGTCACTTATGAGGTCCTGGCAGAGAAACTCACCAAGGTAGACAAACCGTCACATTGTCCCAAACTTTTATGGCCTGCCAGAATCGAGATCCAGTGGCTGAGCATGAAGCTGCGAATCGTCTACAAGACAGCATAGACGCTCTTGCTAGAGCCGCTGATGAAAAAGTAAGCTGCGCTTCACCTTGTCAGTTGTATGCTTGGTGCACTCTCAGTGCTGACTTTTGGCCAACCTGCTGACTTGACAAAAACTCAGGGGCCTTTCTTTCTGAGCCAAAATCTCTCCCTTGCCGATACACACCTGGCGCCTTTTGCGATTCGACTTGTGAGAGTACTCACCTCTACACATGGTTGGTGTCTTCTGCCGTCTGAATCGCAATGGGCAAGATGGTTGGACGCTATCGAGGGAGACAGGAGCGTAGAGGCTACCACTAGTAATCGTGCTCCGTACAACGAAACAGTCAACGTTTTGACAGAGTATGATGCAATGTGATAGGCACACAGAGCTATGGGTAATCGCGATATATGCCGTGCGATTAAAGTTAACCAGGTAACATAACCTCAGGCCTGACTCATGAAATGCTATCGAAGCCTCACACGAGATCACCTTGGTATTGAGATATGCAGTATTCGAATCTGAGGGTATAATTCTTGTTCACAACGGAGATGTGGTGAACCCGCAGGCTTTCAACAGCAAAAAGAAAAAAGGTCATACATATATTGTTGCTGAAAGTCTATGTAGTGCCATCCGGTACGGACGGATCACTCCTCATAGAGCCTCTTTTCCTCCTCTTGATAGCATCCCACTTCTCCTCAATAGTCACCAACTCCCCACCAAGCCGAGCCTTGACTCTGCCCTCACCAAGCTCCTCAAGTGTTTTGGACTCAAGATAGCTCCGTCCACCATACTCAACTCGGCGTTGTGAGTCAGGCAAGTACGCCCAAGAGAAGATAGCCCCTACAGCCGCAACCGAGCCAAAGAGTAGGAATATGAGCCCCTGTCTGTTTTCAGCTTGATATGATTGGTTGATACCGTATACTACAAGAACCGCTACGAGACTCCCGAGCTTCCCTGCCGCCGCTGATATGCCGTGGCACAGACATCGGTAGCAGGTTGGAAAGATTTCGGCTGGTATAATGAATGTCAAGGTATTGGCGCCTATTCATACATCCTTCGTCAGCCCCTGTCGTGAAGAAGAGTGTAAAGAGATCAACCAACTTACCAAAGTTGAACATGAAGTGGCAAATGGCCACAAATACAACTGTAGCTGGGGCGCCTTGCTGTTGATGGACGCCGTAGTACACGCACCCAGTAATGACAAAAAGACCGGCTAACAAGAGGAAGGACGCTGTGAGCCATTGACGTCGGGGGATGCGGTTTGCAAAGACAACGAAGCAAGCACTGCCCGCAATGGATGCGACTGAGACAGTCAAAAGATATTGCTTTGTTTGCTCGATCAGCACGTCGTAAATAGTATTGCAGGGGTGTGTTGCGTCGGTCGACCAAACCGGAAGTCCATCGGTGGCCCAATCTGGCACGGTCGAATTACCCCCACGGAGCGATGATGTCCAGCATTCAAGGGAATCATCAATCTTGGTTGGTTTTGTCGTTGCCCACATGGTGGATAAGGTGCCTCTATTATCCAGGCTCATTCCATAGAAAGAAACGTCCAAGAAAAACCATGTTGCTGCTGTGCCCAAGAGATATGCCCAATTGCCATCGCGGATGAAGTAGTTATGGAGGTCCTCTCTCGAAAATTGAACGGGCATCGCCTGTTGCGAAGTATTTCCAGTATGGGTACCATCTCCAAGGCCATTTGTTCGATATGAAGGCGCGACATTGTTTCCGCCAGGCGAGTTCATCTGATATGACGCGGGCGCTTGGTTCTGGTTGAACTGGCCCATTGGGAATGAATTCGTTCCAGTGCCAGCACCACTCATAGAGCGCCCTGTAATACCAGCACTTGGAAACAATTCCACGCCGGCCCCTTGAGGAGCACCGTAAATCCTCTGGGTGTTCACGAGGGCCATTCTTGGTTTGTTTCGAACCTCCAGACTGTAGATGCCGCAGTCGAAAAGGAAGAAGCGAAATATGATGGCGAGAAGCGCAGGTACAGCTCCTGAGCCGATCACGATGCGCCAAACACCATCCAAAGCCTTCTTACATTCTTCCTCATGCAGTCTGTCGAGACCACATCGCATTCCCTGTAGATCATGGCTACGCTGGAAGCCGAGGAGCACGAATAGACCGACCAACTGCGCCAGTGCCTGGCCGATGGGTTGCATCATGAAGACCGAGGAAAGCATAGTCGCTCGAGACTGTGTACTGGACCATTCTGAAGTGATGACGGCACTAAGGGGATATTCGGCTCCGATTCCTGGAATAAGCTGGTCAATATTCAAGACTCTTGGGTTGGGTTGAGGTTCAGGTTAGGGTTGCCTGGGACATACGAACCTATACCCATGACAAAACGCCACCAAGTAAACAGAGCTAGGAAAGAGAGATCGTTGTAGCCACGACTGCTAGTGGCGACACCAATCGTTGAAACGATAACCAGGATAAGTTCAACGCCGTAGAGACGAGTTCGACCATAGCGATCGGCAAGATAGCCAAACGAGACCTGACCTACAACAGACCCGAGGAGTGTGAAGAAGTTGATCAGTAGACCCGACCATTCTGGGCCATTGGGCCAATAAACAAATGCGACTGAAGCAAGAATTACATTTGTCGAGAAGAGGTTATATCTATAGAAGGTCAGGAGTCCGTTAACGGTTATACAGCATGATGATATTGTTGCATGCATATCGTTAATCGCCAGGAAAACTTACGAGTCTGTTAAGAAGCCCGAAGCGCAAACACCCCAGATGCGAAAATTCCATGCATTCAAATCGAGCTCGTAACGTAGTTGTTGTCGATCCTAAGGGGTTGTGGTTAGTTCTGCAAAGTCGGGGGTCATCTTGACAAGGGAACCTATACTCAAGACTGGTTTCGATGGAGAGGTAGATAACTGATAGGGAGCGTAACGACTTACTTGAGCATCTTGTGATGGCAACGCAGAACTGTCAGAGCCCAGGAAGCCGCGGTTCTGACGCAATGAATACCTTGAGAGAATAGGCATGATTCGCGCCAGGGGAATAGCAGCGCGTCGCACAAGTTCCAGTGAGCACGGGTGGCCTGAGATGGATCCGAGGAGCAGGTTCGAAGAAGGTCAAATTAGGATATATGCTGAGATTGCGGACAAGCAATGCCCAAAGATAAGACCAACGACAGACGCAACTCTCATGACCATAGCACCATACAATAGAGGCAGAATAGAATAGAACAGGAAGTCTGTGTCGTGGGCAAGTTGGAGCAAGCTGCGCAGTAGAGAGAGAATACGGCTGGTGTGGGATGCCATCGCAAAACTGTGTGACAGTAGAGCAAGGACTGTGCTGTGCGCCAAGTGCGCGCCGCAAAGATGGCTTCCTTAGAGCTGAAGGGCCCCTTGGCTAAGGCGCACTTGGCTTCACTTGGCAGAGGTTACCTGTCTACCCTTGTAATCTATATGCGGGAGGGCGGCCGGAGCGTGGGAGTCGACATATGCGAACTGAATATGGGATTTGAAGGTACTGTCGACTCCGAACGGATGGTCCTGATGGGTCGCCAAATGTGACAGGAAACTAACTATGTTTGGTCCTTTAATGGGCCATAAAGTAGGATCAATAGTGGCCGAAAAAGAGGAACAGGAGCAGAAGCAGAAGCAGAACAATGCAAAGATAGCGCTTCAGCGGTAGTGTAGGGGTCCCTTGCATCCGTTGTCAGTCAGACCCCATGAGCTTATGTGGATACTGTACAGATTTAGCAAAGGACTAAAGGAGATCAGGTTTGATAGAAGACCAATAAAGGTCCTGTTTCCTGAGCCCGGAAGCAATGTGGCTTACAGACAGACATGTAGTCATTTCAACTCGACGGTTCATGTTTAAGGATGGAGGACAGCTAGTAGTAAAGAGCACGTGGTGTTGGAGCTTGGTTGGTAGGCAGGCAGGCAGGCAGGCAGGCAGGCAAGTACCATAGTGTAGTAGGCAGGTGAGATGTGGAGAGTATCAAATGGGAAGACGCTTTACATAGGTACCTAGGCAAGCATTGAGAGTTGGCAAAGGATGGAAAGAACGAACATGTACAGAGTACGATCATCTACTATACCTAGAGGCAGGCATGGCAGGCGCTGCTCAGAAGAGCAGATGCCAAAATAGGTACCTACAGTCCCTGGTGCAGCCTAGGTAGTTTACCTAAGTGTACCTAAGAACTGTCGTCATCCGTCTAAGTAGTAGGTAGGTACTAACTTTTATCTCTATCTAGGTATACCGCAGCGTTTTAAAAATGCCAATTTATTTCGCCGTGACCCAAACAAACCCGGTGCCCTGGTTCAGATAATACATACGGCAGGCGGGATCGAGACTCCGACCTGCAGCACTTACATATCAAGCTTCAAATTGACATTGTAGGTATACATATGTATATCTAGTCCACCGACTTTGAACATGTGCGATCCGTTCGAATATCAGTCTGGTCAAGAGACTTCCGCCTGGTCTTTATAGCCATAAAGAGATGTAATGAGAACAATATTATCTTGCACAACCAGGCACGTACTTGGCAAAATACTAAGATATTTACCATTGAACCAAGCCGTTCGCTTCTACCAACGAAAATTGAGACTCTTGTTCGCCCCAGCAGCTATTGCTTGATTCATTCAGCTCCCGACAGTTGGTTTGTATACAGAATTTAATGGAAGCCCAACTGTCATTGCTCGAAAATCTAATACCTAGACTACCTAGGTA